>JXSR01S028875.1:11203-27433 GCA_000969725.1 Ophiothrix spiculata
ACTGAAAATCATTAGTGATGAATTGTCCCCAATGTTAAAATCTGAAATTCAGCCAAAATTAGGAATCAGAAATACTATACTATATCTCACTAATAACTAAACTAACAACGACATAAAGTTGATAAAAAAGACTATCCAAACTATCTTGAGTGTAAAATGCACGTTTTTGCTTTTCATTTTCAAGGATAGACCATTTTAAATAATTGTTTTCCTTTGGACATATTTTTTCTCCTCCATTCATTAATTAACGAACACCTACGTTATCTATATTCTAACTTCATTAAAGCATCGCATTATGTACAACCTCAAATGCATAGATGACGTATACACTTGTTATTTTAGTTTATACGAACACGACTTGGTTAAATTACTCAACGAAGTTCATCTAAAAATATCCTTAATTTAATACTGCTTTTACCTCTTAGATTTTAATAAATGAATCTGTGGGCGGATATGAATGCCAATACAGGTGTTAACTATGTCGCTTTAAATTATTTAAAAGCCCTTGATTATGTTTATAAAATTGGTCAACGATATACTATTTAAAGTACATGTGTCGATGTCAATACATCATATTCTTCACACGTAACTGATTATCTTTGGCATTTGAAAAATTAGTATTATGTGGATTCAAATTTAAATACCACAAACAAATTCGATTTACGTCTAAAAACGAGAATAGAAAACCCACTACATTTTTACTTCAATGCATGTAATTTTCCTTTGAGATTTCCAGTTTTTTCGGGAGGTAAACTTAGGTCCCACATAGAAAATTATATGTTTGTACCTCTATCAAATTAATAACAATAATATTTGACAATGAAAATTCTTATATTATATTATTATTCTATATTAATATATATTACATTACTTTATATAGTCCATGTAGTCATAGAATCTTATCAGATCTAAGACCATTCACAAACACTTGTAAGGGGGGGGGGGGAAATATGCAAAAGGGGGACCCTTAAAATTGTTCAACCTCGTAATGGGGGGTCTTGAAAAAAAGCACCACAAATTTTCCGGTAAAAATTGAGTTTACATGCTTTTTTATTGGGTTGACCACTAATTTATGTCGTAGAAAAGGGGGAGGGCCTTGAATTTTTGGAGGTCGAAAAGAGGGGCCAAAAAATTGTTCGCGATAAGCTAAATCTAGTCCAAACATGTTTGCCCAAGGCTAGAAATTGCAATGTTATGAATTTATTATGAAAAAAGCAGATGGTAAAATACTTAGTTTGAGAATTGCACTATAGGATAATTACAATAAACACTTGTAGTTCAGAACATTAGATATGTGAATTTAAATGTATTCATGACAAACAAAATGACACGCTATGAGTAAGTGTCTTGAAAATGCAATTTTTACAAGAAGTGGATTAGAGCAGTTAAACTTCGCTGAAATTATGCTTAAACTATGATCTTCTACACAGCTAGGTCACGTGCACAGCTAATAAAATCTATTCACTTTTTTCTGACGATGATAAGAAAAAGGAAGTGGAACGCCTAGAAATAGAATCATTTAGAAAGAAACAATTTCACTCATTAGGACAATTTACAACGTGAGAAAAATTCACAAAAATGAAAACGGTCACAAAAATGTAATTTGGTTTGATCATGCTTTTTTTTCAAATATTGATTTGGTATGTTATGATTTGGTATGTTATATAGGTGTGACCAGATCAAAACTATGTTGACAAAATCTTGAAAAATGACTGTTGCTAAAAACATGTTTCCAAATAAACAATAAGTTGACGTTTCCAGGCCTATATGGTGCCGGGACATGGTGTTTAGTTCCCCTCCATATCCATCTGTAACAAAAAAGCTTTGTATCATGAGAGTTCATGGACATTTAGAAAAAAAGTTCATCAACTTAAGTAACATTAATGCAAAACGTATAACTTAAGATTGGATACTAACGTAAATAACAAATGCACTCTTAATATGCACGCTCCATCACTAGTATTTAAAGAGAATCTCACCGCTAGCTAAAATCTCATTAGTTGTACTATAATCAAATAAATTGCAGGTACAGGTCCGTAATCAATTTTTTTGAAAACCTTGCAGCATTCCTTTTCAAGTTGATTTGACGTAAAGACAGATTACATAATAATGATAGACAGTTTGCTTGATAATGATACCTGAAGGGCTAAAAAACCTTTTTAAGACGTGTGTGTGGTATTTTCAACGAAGCATTTGTTTGCATGTTTTGAATGTGTATTGCTGTAGCGATAACAGTATAACATAACCAATAAATTAATAAAAACTACCTGTGGGCATCAAAATCTTAGGAAAAAACCGCCTCATGTGTCTATATTGCACTAAGGAGCAAACACATGTCCGTGAATATATCCAGCTTGCGCAAATTGTCAACTGTAAATCACAAACCAGTGTGGAAGTGCTCTTTATACCTTTGTCCTCCGATCATAATAAAAGTAACTTATATGCATGCTAAAATAGGATCTTATTTAATAACACCTACTTACTCTAGTTGCCAAGAAGAATTCAAAAGGGTTTGGATGAATATTTGCAAGTAAACAATTAATATTCAGTATTCTATTTATTATTTACTGCTTTATACTTCGACTGGATGATAGGAGACTTCCTATTGTAT
This sequence comes from Ophiothrix spiculata, assembly GCA_000969725.1. NCBI lineage: Eukaryota > Metazoa > Echinodermata > Ophiuroidea > Amphilepidida > Ophiotrichidae > Ophiothrix > Ophiothrix spiculata. The sequence continues at coordinate 13,815 of JXSR01S028875.1, forward strand.
GATCCCTAAAAAACGTCCATTGGAATCATGATTCAAATAAGCATGATGCACACGTTTAATACGTCTCGTAGATATGTTTTATAATGAGTGGTCTATGGTTGGTATAAGATCATGAATTTCATTTGAAATTCATGAACACACTTAAATAGTATCTTAAATTATTTCCCCTCTGGCATATGACGTAAGAACATTGAAAACGATGCTATAAATACTCCTATCAACTGTTCGTGACTTTCGAGAATTTAAAAACTGTGCGATTCTAGAACAACAACATTACAATGATTACAATAAATTATCAAACCATCTTTAAATTGAGGAAATTATATTCTTAACGAGTACATAATCACGAAGAAGGGAGTATTCGTTCGACTACATTTTAACTTTAATCTAATCAAAGCAAAAAAATACCAATCCTTCCACTATGGTCAATTTCAAATTTTGATAACCAGACATGCTTACCTCGAGCTCGTTTGCAGCGGTTTGAGGGATCATCTGAACGAACATTACACAGTAAGCTTAGACGAAGGTGACACGTTTTCTGCTTCAGTTACAATGCCGTTATCTGACATTTCGGGTGAATAAAGTCTAACCTGCTCCGTAAAAAACTAAAGAAATATGACAATTTACACGTTTCATTGAAAAATATCAATTACGTCATGAATGAAATGAGTTTTGTTGAATTTCATAAAAGTTTACAATTGTCGGTTCTGCAAAAATATATGAAATGTCTTTGCTTTTTTAATGCAATTGTTTTTCTCGTTTGTGTGCATGTTTATTTCACTTTGTCATAATATGCTGTCCGAAGTACAAAATCTTATATAAAATACAAATGCCTGACTTCTTTTTAGGAAACTACAACGACAAAATTGATACATGCGAGTGTAAATAATCAACTTGAACATAATTAAAACAATAAAAACAACAACAACAACAACAACAACCATTGAGATATTAATATAACGATGAGCAAACAGAGTTCATGAAACAATCGTCCTCCTTGCATTCATTAGATTATCTGCCCACCTGCTATTTGACACGATTTCATATAAGATTCTCATTTGAAATTCATAGATATATAAAAATACTTCTTAAATATATCCCCTTCGGCATATGACGTACGAACATAATATACAGTGCTATTTTTGTCCGGGATATTTAGTCATTTCAAGCATTTAAACTCTAATTATATACAACTGTAAAATAATTCTTAAATTAAGGCAAGGATTAGATCATTAGACTTATACACACTCTAAGAAATTTCCCGTAAATTTTACGGTAAAATCACTGGCAAATCGGTTGCCAACACTTTACCGTAAAATTTACAACCTTGCCGTAAAATTATTATACGGTATTTTACTGTATTTTTACATGTGGCTGTTTATTTTACTGTATTTTACCGTCAAATCATATTTTTTATGGACCTTTCCTTTCTGTTTCAAAGGATAGGTGGATTTTGACACCAGTTTTTAACTTAAAATCGTAAAAAAAAAGTAAAACCATAAAATAACCGACTGACCAAAGAAACATTGTTTTGTTTGAAAAAGTGGAATTTCTCCTCTCAAATTTATCCGAAATACAAAAATTTCCTTCCTAAAATTGGAATATTTCCAACTTTAGATAAGCAAATGCACTGGTCTCGTATCAACCATCACATATCTGCTAACAAAAATGTCTTGTTTTATTACTAAATTATCAGTGGCGTAGCCAGAGACGGGCCTATCAAATCTATTACAATTTTAAGACAAATTGTAATTTTAAAAAATAACACATCTTTACACACATAATGTGATTTGTGGGGTTTTACTTGAATAATAATATTTTTATGTCTAGCTCTACAAATTTTCTAACCAAAGTTGAATGCATCGCCCAAGACAGTTGTCCCCCATAACGATTCAAAATCCTGGCTACGTCACTGGGTTTTGCTAGCAATTTGGTAAGAAGTTCAAAAGAACAAAGCTCTTGCATTCTGATAAGATTCAAAATCCTTAGTGGGTACTGAAATATCCAACTATAACAGTCACTCCCCAAAGTGGTGTTTCTCATTAATTTGCGTTTCATATCCATTGTTAGTCCTGATTCAAATACCTTGTCCTACACCCACCCAGTGTCCAACATCGTTTAGCCAAGAAGGTCTATAAAATAGCAGCCATTGAAGCAAACAGTTAAGAAAAGGAGAGACTCAAAACGTCAAAATATGTTTTTCCTTTTGTTTATTATTACTGATATAAGTCTATTCTTTACAGCAAAATAATGAAAAACATGTATTATTTTGGTGGTTTTTTCAGAGCTTCATTTTTAAAACCTCATAGGATTTCCACCCCATGACCCTGCGCAATGAAAGAGTGTTGTCTCAAAAACCTTTGTGACAATTGATAACACTTTGCTTCCTTTCAGCTAGTAATAACCATGGTATCGATAGGGAATAGGACATCCAACTGTTTACTTGAGAAATTCTGCCTGTATTTTCTGTCTGGTAATTACAATTTTTAGCAAAATTTGACACAATTTTGTTATAAAACTATGGAAAGATAAAAGCAAACGTGAAACAAAGTCACAGCAAGATTTCATAATGCCGAATATTTTGACTATCAATTAAAACAATACCTTAATGTTCTTGTTGTTTACAACATATTTAATGATCTTTATGGACTCTGCTTTTTGCAATACATGACATAGGTAACATCGAGTTCTGACTTGTGATACCTGATTATGTCGTGTTTGTACCAATAACAAATCCCCAAGACATTATTCCGACTTTTGCATACCATATTCTGTTTGCTTTCACAATAGTTTTTCTGCTTGTACGGATTGATCTTATAAGAGCGATCTGTAAAATAACAGCACAAGCAAAGAGTTACAAAATGGAATATAGGACAACTAGCCTTAAGGAAAAAGATCTAGTCAGAAGGGATTGTGTGGTCAAAACATGTTTTCCGTTTGCCTGAATGTATATATTCGTAATGAAAAACAACTCTATCTGGATATGTTTTTATGACCCACATACTTAGTTTATGTATATGATTATATGAAAACCAAATCTTATCATACAAGCATTTGAATACGTCAAATAGAACAAACGTTTTGTAGGTAATTTTGAATCTACGAAATCTTATGAAATTACATAGCATTTCACCTCACTATCCACCGTAATGAAACTGTGTTTGATACACCCCTCAAAACCTGAACTGAAAATCATTAGTGATGAATTGTCCCCAATGTTAAAATCTGAAATTCAGCCAAAATTAGGAATCAGAAATACTACACTATATCTCACTAATAACTAAACTAACAACGACATAAAGTTGATAAAAAAAGACTATCCAAAGCTCCATGCTTCCTTTTAGCGAGTTATAACCAACGATTGTCAAAGATATACATAAGCCATGGTATTAACAGGAAATGGAATATACCTCAAATTACCTTTGAGAAAAATTCTGGGGAAATTATACCCATTGTAGCCTGGACCCAGGCTTGTATGGGCTAAAGTCAATGTACTGTAAGCCTATGTTATCACTATTGCCCCATAAAATACTCAGATGTGTTTACAAGCTTCTATGTATGTCTCATATAACACCATGATTACTTTTTCTATTTGTTCCGATGCAAAAAGAGAATACTGGCAAACATCACTTGTAAACATAGAGAAGACATTATATGACCTTATTCAGGGCAGACATAATTTGTGGTTTTCAAAGATATTAGGGAAAATTGTCCCTTTCATGTGTACATTTGAGCTGGGGTGATTTGAGCTAGTTGCTAATTAGGGGCGCACCATTTGATTTTCAGGGGGGCATGGAAGTTGGGGTTGAGTCAAGTTGTTTTATTTTCGCCGCTTTCGAAGGGAACATTTTTTTTTTCGCCGCCCAACATTTTTTTATTGTATTTGTTATGTTTTTCTTTACTTTGAAGTAGTTGGGTAAAGTTGTTTTTTTCTTACTCATCTTTGGGTCAAGATTTTTTTTTTCGCCGCCTTCGCCGGCGAAGTTTTTTTTTTCAAAAAAACTTCAATGCCCCCCCCCCCCCTGAGAATCAAATGGTGCGCCCCTTAGGTTCTTGGGGTTGTGGTATATATGTAGGTGAAACTTGTTACTTTTAGGTTGTAGCTGTTAAATTGTTAAGTTTTCAGTGTTCATGTGTAGGCCTATACAGGGTGTCCCAATAAAAATGCATCACTTTTGTTTTTGATCATATCTCAGAAACAAATGAACAAAAATTTAACTTTTTTCAGAATAATAATAAGTAGAATTTAATCTTTTATCAGTGTAAGTTTCAGCAAAATCTGTTGAGCCGTTCTTGAGAAAACTAGAATTTTGTAAGAAGACTCAATTTTATCCCATTCCAATGGGGTTTACCACAATAACTCATATTTGCAACTATTATCGATCTGACATGACCATATCTCCACAGTATAGTAATAGGCCTGCTCTAAATGGAAACCTCATTTTAATCATGGCTAAACACATTTTCAGGAAAACAACTACAAAACAACAACCACACCCACAACAACAAAGACAACAATAGCAACAACAACAGAAAATTAAGAATTTGAATAAACCTACATGAAACTTGAAAGCTTGTCTGAACACACTCGGCCCCTTCGTCAGGGATTTAGAACATCGTATTGGACCATGAAAATGATGATAAGAACACAAAGGGGCCTGAAAACTGATTGACAAAGAGTTAAACCAAAATTTTTTCAACGTGCGCTATCATGGACCAAGACTTTCCACGTTTACGAGAAAGTGAATAACTGCTTTTATATTTGGATTTGATTATGTTAATGTTATATTTTTAAACAACACTTTCAGTCCTAAAGATTTTCTTTTTTATGACAAATAAAGCTTGAAATATATAAGATACAAAAGATTTCTGAAATAGACATTCCATTAAATCTGCCTTGTTTGAGTTTTGTTGAAAAACCCTGAACTCATTGTTTTCTTTTTATTTAACGCTGAAAAACAGCAAGACCTACATATTGAATACTGTGTAACTTTCAGTGCTGAAAAATATAACAAAATCATGTTTAGTGCCTATGCCATATTTTGTGATCTTTTAGAGTATGTTTTGCAAGTTTAAAATAAATTGATTAATAGTAACCAAAGATGTGCTTCATGATAAATATGATTTACTGTGGTAAACCCCATTGGAATGGGATAAAATTGAGTCTTCGTACAAATATCTATTTTTCTCAAGAACGACTCAACGGAAGTTGCTCAAACTTTCATTGCTGAAAGACTAATCTATACTTAATATTATTCTGAAAAAAGTTTTGATTTTTGTCTATTGGTTTCTGAGATATGATCAAAAATAAAAGTGATGCATTTTTATTGGGACACCCTGTACACTTCGGGTTTGTAACTTGTTGGCCTTTTGTTTTGGAATTTTTATTTTGTGGGCCTACTAGTGACTATGAAAATGTATGAAACCAAATTTAAATTAGATGAGATTTACAATTAGAAATTAGAAAAGTTCACATTGGGTTTATATCTCAGACCAAAGCAGCTCAAGGACTTGAACCAAGTCTATACCCATTGCTGGACTTTCAATCATTTTTCCTCTACAATCTCCAAATTTTAAAGAGAAAGATAACCAGAACATGTTGCAATGAAACCTTTTTTTAAACCAAAGTAAAAAGCTGTAAAAGACTATTACCAATTCCTGGAAGTCACAACAATAACACGTGAGTGTAAAATGCACGTTTTTGCTTTTCATTTTCAAGGATAGACCATTTTAAATAATTGTTTTCCTTTGTACATATTTGTTCTCCTCCACTCATTAATTAACAAACATCTACGTTATCTATATTCTAACTTCATTAAAGCATCGAATTATGTACAACCTCAAATGCATAGATGACGTATAACCTTGTTATTTCAGTTTATACGAACACGACTTGGTTAAATTACTCAACGAAGTTCATCTAAAAATATCTTCAATTTAATGCTGCTTTTACCTCTTAGTGTTTTATTAAATAAATCTGTGGGCGGATATGAATGCCAATACAGGTGTTAACCATGTCGCTTTGAATTATTTAAAAGCCCTTGATTATGTTTATAAAATTGGTCAACGATATACTATTTAAAGTACACGTGTCGATGTCAATATATCATATTCTTCACACGTAACTGATTTTCTTTGGCATTTGAAAAAAAATAGTATTTTGTGGATTCAAATTTATTTATTTCAATACCACAAACAAATTCGATTTACTTCTAAAAACGAGAATAGAAAACCCACCACATTTTTACTTCAATGCATGTAATTTTCCTTTGAGATTTCCAGTTTTTTTCGGGAGGTTAACTTAGGTCCCAGATAGAAAATATGTTTGTACCTCTATCAAATTAATAACAATAATATTTGACAATGAAAATTCTTATATTATATTATTATTTACAATACTTTATATAGTCCATGTAGTCATAGAATCTTATCAGATCTAAGACCATTCACAAACACTTGTAAGTGGGGGCTGATGCAAAAAGGGGGACCCTTAAAATTTTTCAACCTCGTAAGGGGGGTCTTGAAGAAAAGCACCACAACTTGTCCGGTAAAAATTGAGTTTACATGCTTTTTTATGGGGTTGACCACTAATTTATGTCGTAGAAAAGGGGGGAGGGCCTTCAATTTTTTGAGGTCGTAGAGAGGGTCCAAACAATTCGCGATAAGCTTTACAATCTAGGTCAAACATGTTTGCCCAAGGCTAGAAATTGCGATGTTATGAATTTATTGTGAAAAAAGCAGATGGTAAACTGCTTAGTTTGAGAATTGCACTAAAGGATAATTACCGTAAACACTTGCAGTTCAGAACATAAGATATGTGAATTCTTAAATGTATTCAAGACAAACAAAATTACACGCTATACTACATACAAATAAAGGATGTTTCGTTAAAAGCTGAATAAGTGTCTTGAAAATGCAGTTTTTACAAGAAGTGGATTAGAGCAGTTAAACTTCGCTGAAATTATGCTTAAACTATGATCCTCTACACAGCTAGGTCACGTGCACAGCTAATGAAATCTATTCTTTTTTTTTCTGACGATGATAAGAAAAAAGAGGAGAAAAATGGAAAGGAAGTGGAACGCCTAGGAATAGAATCATTTAGAAAGAAACGATTTCACTCATTAGGACAATTTACAACGTGAAAAAAATTCTAAATGAAAACGTTCACAAAAATGTAATTTGGTTTGATCATGCTTTTTTTTTTAAATATTGATTTGGTATGTTATATAGGTGTGACCAGATCAAAACTATGTTGACAAAATCTTGAAAAATGACTGTTGCTAAAAACATGTTTCCAAATAAACAATAAGTTGACGTTTCCAGGCCTATATGGTGCCGGGACATGGTGTTTAGTTCCCCTCCATATCCATTTGTTACAAAAAAAAAATGCTTTGTATCATGAGAGTTCATGGACATTTAGAAAAAAGTTCATCAACTTAAGTAACATTAATGCAAAACGTATAACTTAAGATTGGATACTAACGTAAATAACAAATGCACTCTTAATATGCACGCTCCATCACTAGTATTTAAAGAGAATCTCACCGCTAGCTAAAATCTCCATTAGTTGTACTATAATCAAATAAATTGCTGGCAAATGTCCGTAATCAAATTCTTTGTAAACCTTGCAGCATTCCTTTTCAGGTTGATTTGACTTAAAGACAGCTTACATAATAATGATAGACAGTTTGCTTAATAATGATACCTGAAGGGCTAAAAAAAACCTTTTTAAGACGAGTGATTATTATGTGGTATTTTCAACGAAGCATTTGTTTGCATGTTTTGAATGTGGATTGGTTAAGCTGTAGCGATAACAAATTAATTTAAATTTCCTGTGTGCATCAAAATCTTAGGAAAAAACCGCCTCATATGTTTTACTATTGCACTAAGGAGTAAACACATGCCTGTGAATATATCCAACTTCACTGAAAGCCAAAAGGGAGTCAAGTGACTCTTAAAAGGGTCCTGCATCCATGACTCTCCTGAGGAGTCACGTTGGCTCTCCTGAGGAGTCACGTTGACTCTCCTGAGGAGTCACGATGAATCTCATGGGAGTAAACGTGACTCCTCATGAGAGTCATTGATGCTGGACTCTGGAAAAAGAGTCGAGCTGACTTCCAAGTAGGAGTCACCTCAACTCTTTTTTCGGAGTCATCTCAACTCTTCAAAAAAAGACTTTAAGTAACTCCTTTGGAGAGTCATGATATTTGACTCCCGATGGGAGTCAAGTGACTCCCCAAATGGAGTCAATATTTACATAGAGTAAAAATTTGCTGGACTCTCTTTTGGGAGTATTAAACCAAGACTCTGTTTTGGCTTTCAGTGATATGCCAATTTGCAACTGTAAATCACAAACCTGTATGGAAGTGCTCTTAATTCCTTTGTCCCCCGATCATAATAAAAGTAACTTATTTAATAACATCATAAGCAATTGACACCTACTTACTCTAGTTGCCATGAAGAATTCAAAAGTGTTTGGATGAAAATTTTCAAGTTAACAATTAATATTCAGTTTTCTATTTAGTATTTACTGCTTTATACTTCGACTGGATGATAGGAGACTATACTAGCATGATCCCTAAAAAACGTCGATTGGAATCATGATTCAAATAAGCATGATGCACGCGTTCAATACGTCTCGTAGATGCGTTTTATACTGAATGAATGGTCTAGATTTGGTATAAGATCATGAATTTCATTTGAAATTCATGAACACACTTAAATAGTATCTTAAATTATATCCCCTCTGGCATATGACGTAAGAACATTTAAAAAGGATGCTATAAATACTCCTATCAACTGTTTGTGACTTTCGAGAATTTTAAAAACTGTGCGATTCTAGAACAACAACATTACAATGATTACAATAAACTATTAAACCATCTTTAAAATGAGGAAATTATATTCTTAACGAGTACAAAATCACGAAGAAGTGACTATTCATTCGACTACATTTTAACTTTAATCTGATCAAAGCAAGAAATATCAATCCTTCCACTATGGTCAATTTCAAATTTTGATAACCAGACATGCTTACCTCGAGCTCGTTTGCAGTGGTTTGAGGAATCATCTGAACGAACATTACACAGTAAGCTTAGACGAAGATGACACGTTTTCTGCTTCAGTGAATAAAGCCTAACCTGCTCCGTAAAAAACTAAAGAAATATGGCAATTTATACATTTCATTGAAAAATATCAATTATGTCTTGACTGAAATGAATTTTGTTGACATTTCGATGTATTTCATAAAGTTTGCAATTGTTGGTTCTACAAAAATATATGAAATGTTTTTGCTTTTTTAATGCAAATGTTTTTCTCGTTTTTGTGCGTGTTTATTTCACTTTGTAGTAATATGCTGTCCGAAGTACAAAATCTTATATAAAATACAGATGCCTGACTTCTTTTTAGGAAACTACAACGACAAAATTGATACATGCGAGCGTAAATAATCAACTTGACCAGAATTAAAACAATAACAACAACAACAACCATTGAGATATTAAGATCCCGATGAGCAAACACAGTTCATGAAACAATCCTCCTTCTTGCATTCATTAGATTATCTGCCCACAATTTCATATAATATTCTCATTTGAAATTCATAGACATATAAAAATACTTCTTAAATATATCCCCTGCGGCCTATGACGTATGAACAATATATACAGTGCTATTTTTGTCCGGGATATTTAGTCATTTTAAGCATTTTAAACTGTGCAACTCTAATTATATACAACTGTAAAATAATTATTAAGTTAAGGCAAGGATTAGATCATTAGACTTACATGCACAAAGAGATTAATCTTTCAGCTACATATTTTACTTCAAACTGGTTACTGAACGGTAAGAATTAAAAGTAAAACCATAAAATAACCGACTGACCAAAGAAACATTGTTTTGTTTTAAAAAGTGAAATTTTTCCTCTAAAATAAATCCCAAAATACAAAAATATCCTTCCGAAATTGGCAGGTAAGCAAATGCACTGGTTTTGTATCAAATGTTTGCCCTTACCAACCATCACATATCTGCTAATAAAGTTCTTCTTTTATTACTAAATTATCATATATCATCAATATCAAAACTATAAAGTTTGCAATTTTGACAATTTTAATGTCTTTACACACAGAATATGATTTTTGGGTTTTTACTTGGTGATAATAATTATATATTTATGACTGGCTCTTCAAATTTCCTAACGAAAATTGAATGCATCGCCTCAAGACAGTTGGTACATCATGTCATTAATAGTCGACAAAATGTGTAACTTTTTTGTGCCCGCACCCCGATTAAAAATCCTGGCTACGTCACTTGGTTTTGTAAGCATTTTGGTAAGAAGTTCAAAAGAACAAAGCTCTTGCATTCTGATAAGATTCAAAAATCCTTAGTGGGTACTGAAACATCCAACTATAACAGTCACTCCCCAAAGTGGTGTTTCTCATTAATTTGCGTTTCATATCAATTGAATACGCTAGAATAAGAACATCCCAACTCCATGTGCTGCCTTATGTTAAGTTATGTAAAATATAAATGCATATAAATGTCGGGAAATGCTTCCAAATCACTAGAAAGCATTTTTATGTCTTTATCCCAATCATAGTCTCACATTTGACCTTGTAGTTGACTTTGTAGACATTGTTAGATAATTTTCCTAGCATAAAGTTGCAGAGAAGAGCTCATGGAGTTGGGATGTTCTTATTATGACTGTTTAATATAGCAATTATGTACAGTAACAATTATCTAACAATGTCTAAAAAACTAAACTACAAGGTCAAATATAACACTATGATTAGGATTTTGACGTGGAAATGCTATTTTAGTGATGTGAAAGCATTTTCAGAAACTTTTATGCATTTATATTGTATAAATATGATTAAACAAAAGGCATCTATGGAGTTGGGATGTTCTTATTCTAGCGTATTCAATTGTTAGTCCTGATTCCAGTGCCTTGTCCTACACCCACCCAGTGTCTAACATCCTTTAGCCAAAAAGGTCTATAAAATAGCAGCCATTGAAGCAAACATTTAAGAAAAGGAGAGACTCAAAACGTCAAAATATGTTTTTCCTTTTGTTTATTATTTCTGATATAAGTCTATAATTATTCTTTACAGCAGAATAATGAAAAATATTTATATATTTTGGTGGATACTAGCTCATTTTTAAAACATCATAGAATCTGCACCTGATGACCCTGCGCAATGACAGAGTGTTAGATGTGTCTCAAAAACCTTTATGACTATTCATAACACTTTGCTCCCCTTCAGCGAAAATAACCATAATGGTATCGATAGGGAATATAATTACAATTGTTTACTTTAGAAATTTTGCAAGTAAAATCTTGTCTGGTAGTTACAATTTTTAGCAAAAATTGACACAATTTTGTTATAAAACTATGCAATGATTATAGCAAACGTGAAACAAAGTCACAGCTAGATTTGGAACATTTTGCCGAAAATTTTGGCCTTCAATTAAAAAATACCTTGATGTTCTTGTTGTTTACAAAATATTTAATGATCTTTATGGATGCCTGCTTTTTTCAATACACGACAAAGGTAACATCGAGTTCTGTGATTACTGATTATGTCGTGTTTGTACCGTTAAAAATTCCCAAGACATCATTCCTACTTTTGCATACCGTATTTTGTTTGTTTTTACAATGTGTTTAGCTTGTACGTATTGATCTTATAATAACGATCTGTAAAATATCAGCGCAAGCAAAGAGTTACAAAATGGAATATAGGACATCTAGCCTTAAGGAAAAGAATCTAGTCAGAAGGGATTGTGTGGTCAAAACATGTTTTCCGTTTGCCTGAATGTATATATTCGTAATGAAAAACAACTCTATCTGGATATGTTTTTATGACCCACATACGTGGTTTATGTATATGATTATCCGGAGGGGGTACTCAACTTTGAGGTACGCGCCATGTGCCACCAAAAATACTCCTTTTTTTGCTCGCTATCACCGAAAGACCCCTATTTTATGCCACTCAATGACCCCTTGTGTTTTAAACTTCCATGTCATAAAAACCACCTTTGTCACTCAAAGACTCACAATTTTTTTATTTTGATTTAATTTTTCGAAAATCTTGCAAAATTCATCGCAAAGGCATTTGAATACGCCAAAAAGAACAAACGTTTTGTGGGTTATTCTTAATCTACGTTTTATGGAATTTCATAGCATTTCACCTCACTCTCCTCCGTAATGAAACTGTGTTTGATGCACCCCTCAAAACCTCAACTGAAAATTATTAGCGATTAATTGCCACCAATGTTGAAATCTGAAAATCAGCCAAATGTAGGGATCGTTAGTCAGAAATACTATACTATATCTCACTAATAACTAAACTAACAACGACATAAAGTTGATAAAAAAGACTATCTAAAGCTCCATGCTTCCTTTTAGCGAGTTATAACCAACGATTGTCAAAGATATACATAAGCCATGGTATTGACAGGAAATGGAATATACCTCAAATTACCTTTGAGAGAAATTCTGGGTATATTATACCCATTGCTGCACTTTCAATCATTTTTCCTCTACAATCTCCAAATTTTAAAGAGAAAATAACCAGAACATGTTGCAATGAACCTTTTTTTTAAAACCAAAGTAAAAAGCTGTAAAAGACTATTACCATTTCCTGGAAGTCACACAATAACTCGTGAGTGTAAAATGCACGTTTTTGCTTTTTATTTTCAAGAAAAGACCATTTTATTTTTTTTTTTCCTTTTGGACATGTTTGTTCTCCTCCACTCATTAATTAACAAATATCTACGTTATCTATATTCTTACTTCATATTAACGCATCGCATTAGGTACAACCTTAAATGCATAGATGACGTATAACCTTGTTATTTTAGTTTATACGAACACGACTTGGTTAAATTACTAAGTTAGATTACGAAGTTCATCTAAAAATATCCTCAATTTAATACTGTTTTTACATCTTAGATTTTAATAAATGAATCTGTGGGCGGATATGAATGCCAATACAGGTGTTAACTATGTCGCTTTAGATTATTTATAAAACTGGTCAACGATATATTATTTAAGGTACATGTGTCGATATCAACACATTATATTCTTCATACGTACTGATTATCTTTGGCATTTGAAAAACTAGTGTTTTGTGGATTCAAATTTATTTATGTCAATACCACAAACAAATTTTGCGATTTACTTCTAAAAACGAGAATAGAAAACCCACCACGTTTTTACTTCAAAGGATGTAATTTTCCCTCGCAATTTTCAGGGTTGTTTTCGGGAGTTAAACTAAGGTCCCACATAGAAAATATGTTTATACCTCTATCAAATTAATATCGTTTTAGCTTTTATTGGTCAACCTTGTACATGAACATGTAATATTATTCAAAATACCCTGCTATTAACTACCATCAGTAATTGTCAAAGGGACACATAACTCATGATACCGACTTTCATTAATTTTCCCTCTTAACTCTCCAATAAAGGTAACCATGTCACAATGAAACCTTTTTAAACCAAGGTAAAAAGCTGTAAAAGGCTTTTTAACAATATCTAGAGGTAACAAGAATAACTCGTGACTTGATTGCAAGAAGAGTTTAATACATTTATTTGCGTTTCATTTTCAAGGAAAGACCAT
>JXSR01S028880.1:0-36464 GCA_000969725.1 Ophiothrix spiculata
TGCACAAAACATGAACCACACAATAGGAGAATGTGTCCAATATTAAAATGGCCTTGCAGCCATGACACAACATTAATGATGTCATTCATAGCACATTAGTAAAACATGACTTTCACGAACAGTGAAGCACATATTTATTGCATCGTGAGACTGTGCCTCTGATGTCGTACTTGCCCTTTTATTTCTGCATGGTAATATGTGTCTGAGCTTGCCACAAGTATTTCTCCGTCTTTTATTTTCAAAATTTACTTTAAAAATTTCTCTATTACTTACACCAATTTTAAGATGACACACTTTGAGGACACATTGAGGACATGTTTTTCCCAGCCCATTTCCCCTGAATGACTGCTTTCCCCTGACAGTTAAAGTAGCGTGAAGAAAACCTTTTTCCGCGTCTGGTGCGCCAAGGTTAAAGTTCAAACGCAACTCACACGATACTGTTTTGTTGCTGTGCGACTTGATGATTGATTTGATTGGTTTGTTGTTCACACATGGTGCGATTTGGTCCCTCCCAGAATGAAAAAGGTTTTTGTCAGATGATTATAGGTCCACTTTGCCTCACTTTCCCTAACTGTTATAGGTCATTTTCACCCACTGATGGGTCAAACCTGAAGGGACAGTGCTATCTCCCATTTACCAAGCCTCTGCAATACTTTATATGTATACTCCAGTGTAATAGTCAAGCTTTTTCTTTAAAAGGGCGATTTTTACTCCATGGTTCTCGACTTTTGGCGCCTGGTGGGACAGAAAAAAATAGACCCAGGCGACGGTATTTTTCCCTATTACAGCGCCCGAGTCTTGCCATGTTCAATATTATATTTATGAAGAAAATGATTGGAAACAGATATATTTTTGGAAAAACCAATCCATACATCAGAAGAAAATCAAACAAGCACCTAGCTTATTTTACGTTTTTGCAAATTTATTTTTTACCATAACTTTTTAACAAAGTGCTTAAAGTTAATAAAAGTATACATTTCCAGAAAGGAATTTTCACAAGGAACATCACCATCATGTTCCTTGTGAAAATTCCTTTCTGGAAATGTGTACTTTTATTAACTTTAAGCACTTTGTTAAAAAGTTATGGTACAAAATAAACTTGCAAAAACGTAAAATTGAGTAACGTGCTGTCCCCCCTTAAGAAAAAGTTTGGTAATAGTGTGTATCAGAAGGAACGGTATTGTTAGCTATAAGCATTCGTCTCTGTGGCCATTTAGCTGGCAGATATATTATTACATAAATATACAGACTTATCATTTAGAGATGTAATTATGCATACCATATGGTATATTGAAGTTGTTTACTACGATAGCTCCGATTATTGTACATTGCCGAAAACAGTGGTATATGTAATAACGCAGCCTTACAGTCACGAGGTTATTAAACCCTTTGCAAATTTTGCAGGTAATTTCATTGGGTCAAGGCAGCAACAGCAATTATAGATATTATCTAGAAAATATTGTGATCAATAGAATTTAGTGTACATCTTGCTTTGATAACAGGTGTCGTACCCGTGGGCAATAATAATATCACTTAAGAAATGTTGTTCTGTAGCAGGAATAATACACATATGATTATAAATGTCAGAGCTTCAACAATGTGGATCAGCATTTACATCTTACATTTTGCATGATCGCAAGCTCCTTAACTACAGTGGGACCTCATTAATACTTTTTTTACAAGATCTTAGGGACCATAAAATGTATCTTATATAATCAGGAGTTTGTATTATCCAACTCATTTCACATATGAAAGTGATTGTTGGGATCTCAAAAGTACCTTGTATTATCAGGGTTTTTGTATTACCAGAGCTTGTATTAACAAGGTTCCACTGTATAACTACTCTTTTATTATTGAAATCATTATAAATTTCCTACAAATCAAATTTGTAGGGTGCATATGATGAGAGCATGTGCATTAACAAAAATGCACTGTCTTTGATTGGTTGTTAGATGTGGTGATCGCGTGAAAAGAAAAGTTTCATACTGCAATATGTGAGTTCATACGCTTGTTTTCTCCAAACATTTGTTGCGTTTGAAATTTCATGTTTTGTAGGAAATTTAATGATTGTGTTTATAGTGTGAATTCCGCATAATATACTTTATTTCAAAATTGTGACTCGGCACCACAAAGCACTGAGGTAAAATGGAGGCAGTTTTTCTTGTACCGTATTCATTCCAATAACCGCCCTGGGCCCTTAACTAAGTCATTTGGCATGGGCGGCTATTTTTGAAACTGATAGGATAAATTCTAAGTATACACAACCATTTTCAAAGCAAGAAATTGCCCTTAATACCACAAAAAATCAACAAAATGAACATAAAAATATATTTTGTTGGAGTTTATCACCTCAAGTGCATGGTAAGAACTCTCTGAGTGCAACTTATTGGTACCAAGTTTCACCCAAGAAACTTTAGTGGGCGCTTATTGGAGCATGGGCAGTTATTGGAATGAATACGGTACCAATTTTACTGAAGCTTTAACATCAGATTTTTTGTGATGTAATATGTTGTCCTATTTACCTAACATACATGGGTAATATATGTTGTCTTTAACATCTCAGCATTATCTCCTTGTATAGGGGCATTATCAACTAATGTTGGCAGTTTCAGGAATTAGTGTTCCCGGGACTCGAGTTGGTTTTTCTGTTGGGACGCGGGATTCCCGAAAATAGTCCAGAAATATGAGTGTGTCCTTCACGTATGCAAAATTTGTTTTTCATAGTAGTGTGTCATGTGTATTAGACTGCCGAATTTGGCAACTTGTAATGCTGCCGTTTTTTTGACAATTTGATACAGATTTTCAGACTTACCAAACTACTAGTCCGTAAAAAATGTTTTTTAAATAATGATGATGTCCTTTAATTTTATTGAATTTAATTTGAAATTTGTGTGTTGCACTCGGACCTAGCTCGATGTAGCACTGCGTCCTATCTGTCTACTAGCACTAGCTATGTAACTAATATTTATTAACAATTTGTTGTGATGCTTGTTTGCTATCTAATGCGCCTTGTTCTTTTGTTTTCATTTCTCTTTTTACAGGAAAGAAAAGACGCTATAGCCAGACGCTCAAGAGAGCGCACAGAAAATGCTAACGTAAAAAGACGTTCTTGGAGTGCTTTTGGTTCCCGAGACGCTCCATCGCCTGTATTGAGTGGATCCACCCCTAGAGGGCGTAGTGCAGAACGCATGGCAGAGAGGACAGATAAGCCGGCTAGACCGGCATCAGCTTCCAGCAGTCTGGGTGTTAATAAACGATTATCAAGTTCGATGTCAACAGTGTATAGACCTGTGCATCTAGTGCGACTGGGACCTAATGCAGACGACTGGTTCGAAGTCCACCTCCCACCCGCGAAAGAAGAGCTGGACCGCAGATCATCCTCACCAGGCAAATTTAGTCAACGTCAGCCCCGCCACCACCAATCCTCCCCTAACCTTGCATGTAAGACAAGTCAACTGTGGGCTCAATCTCAACCTCACATGGCACAGTTCAGCGCTGGCTGTACAACACGTGTTTCTATAAATATTCACTTTTGCAAATTTTGGGATGATATTTAATGTTCCAAAATTTGCAATGGTCAATTTATAGTTGCACATGGATAATGTAGGTCAATGAAAGGTGCCTTTGGGGATTGGCATATAAATGGGCTCATAGTTACTCCCTTAGTTTTATCAACCACTAAGAGCTCAAATACTCTCATCTACCAGGGGCACAGTTTGGTCTTGATATTCAAATCACACATTTGGGTGTTTTGGAGTAATTATTCCTATCCCATAATCCAATGCGGGTCTGAGTGATATCTGTGTGCTTCCACTGCCTGATATCATCACATTTCTTGCACTTTTTGCACACAAATTGAAGTCTTAGATATCATTCTACACTTGCATGATGGGATATTTTGAATTACATTTCACATTTTAATGTAAAGGTTAAACTGACCGCACTAAAATATGTTGCTGATAACTTTTTAGCAATTTTAAGAAAAAGGGTACCAAGACCACTGATTGATTTTGTTTTGAAACTGTCCCTGGTGGAAGCATGTCAGAGCTCTTAGCTTACTAATTGAAATAAAAAAAATGTAATTTAGGTTTTTGGCTATAGTTCTTTATAAACACTTTAATCCAAATTTTAGAATAATGTTTATATTTCTGTTGTACATAAAAATGCCAAAGGGCTCATCCTTTTTATTTTCCCACTTTCTTATTAGTTTAGTTTCTTTTCAGTTATTACCATTTTGATTTTGTTCACCTCAATTTGAGTTCATTTCACGTTTTATTTTTTCGTGAGATACAATCATTGTTCGTGCAGTTATATTTTTGGGGTTGATCATTAGGCTGACTTGTTTTCTTCATTGGTGTAAAACGTGGCATATGGTTCAGCTTATAGGTTGCATGTTGTTAAAGGTTTCGGGACTTTTATCATCTACAAATTTGTGTTTTTAAATTTATTTTGTGGGTGCATGTTGCCTATGTAGTTGAGTATCAGGAACTTAAAAAGGTGCAATTTTGTGGTTTGTTTTCTAAAGGCATGAGTTGTGACATTTGTGGGAAGGGTTTTAAGTTGCTATGGAGACGGAAGTGCAGTGACTGCTGCTTAGTTTTCAGTTCGTATTATTTTATAGCATCATCCATAGAGGGCAAAGATCAATCATACATATCATTGATATAGTGCTCATTTGTCTTTTGGTTTGAGTGTGTGTCATAGTCTCATGCACAGAGTGAGTAGTTCATTTTTGATATGTGTGAATGCCTCTTTGTATCTTGGCTTATGGTATTGCAGCATGAAGGATTGTGATGAATTTATTTTAGTTAATTGTTTTATTTTGTCGTAGGCAAGCTTGTCATTTTGCTAACAGTAGATTATTTAATTCCGACTAAATATTGCACTTTTTTGTCATAACCAGAAATACATCTGATGTATATATGAATATGGAGGTCAGTTTGCATTTAGAATACACCTTTATATGGTAATTTCTGTGAGATGTGAGTACTCTATCATGATGTTCAGGCAACAATTGATAGGCATTTAGGTCTGATTTTTAGAACTTACATTTTGTTGACAATTTTTCATTTGACAGTATAATCTTCTCAAGATTTCTTTGATTTTAAAATCCAACAATTACAGACTGACTTGATAAAGGCCTTATATATACATGTATTACCCAATTCGGCAAAATTAGTGTAAACTCGATTTTACTCTGAAAATACAGTGGATTTAAGTGAATGATATGCTGATACTGGAATAGACCAAGTCAAAGTAATCATCAAATTTGCACGTTTAGAATGTGATTTTGCACATGAAAAGTAATTTTCCTGACAAAGATAGAACTTATGAGGAAATTGGAAAATTGACCCAGGGTCCTACCTACCTCTTCATCACTATTTCCAACTTCAGCAGTTTTCCGACTTAACCTTTTAATGTGTATGTTTATATGTTAATAATGTGAGACTGGGACCATAAACACGTCAAAATGATCTTAAATAACTGACATTGTCTTCTTCCGCGGAGAAAACAATCGAGACTTAATAGCCAGCATCTGTCAATTTTCCTCCTTCTTTGGCAAGTTACGGAAATAAGTGAAAGATGAGGTATGTGTCATCTTGTCGTGGTTTGAATACCACACACCTCATAATTATGATTTTGTCAATGTAATATTTTGAAAATTCACAAAATTTAATCAAATTACCCAGAGCTGTTATTTTCTCCATATTGGGAGTCTGCATGTAATTTCACAGCCATAATTGGGACAAAGGGTCCGGATGTAAACAAACAACCACTCTTGGGTCTTTTTTGGTATGAGATGGGGACAATGTTAGTCACTTAGATTTCGATGCATGGGTGGCATTGTTGCATCATTGTAGCATACCTCATGTTGTAATTTCCACTTGTCTCACCTCACTAAATACACATGCATTGTGCACTTATGGATATTGCAGTATCTGGCTTTAGAATCTGCCTCATTTTTGCACCAGAGATTTCAAAATTGTGGCTTATTTAGGTCTATAGGCTTAACATAATGCTGTTATAGGTAAATCAGACAAAAAATCTCTCATGTCAAAATCGACTTTGAAAACCGGATATGCTACCCAAGGAGTGAGACAACATACATAATCTTACAATTTCAAGGTATGATAATTTCATAGGCACCATTATCAGTAGGGAAATGAATATATAGTTACCAGAATCATCTTTGTAGGGATAGCAACTCCATATAGGAGACTGTTAATTAGATTGAAAGCATTGGTAGAAATAAGAGTTCTGTAGGGAATGGAATTGTTATGTCTTTGAGAAACTGCTTGACAGTTAAAGGAGCATGGTCCGATTGCTTCAACTTTTTTTCAAACTTTTTGAGATTTTGGTACCAAAATATTTTTCATATTTTTCTCATATTCCATGTGAAAATTCATGGCTTAGTTATGTTCCTTTTTGGAGATACATTTGAAAATGTGTCTAATTATGATAATTAATTCTACACAGTTACGAATTGGTGGTGCTGAAATACAAAATTGCCCATAAAATCAAAACAGTTTGAACGATTCAGCTGAAATTTGAAACTTAGCCCTCTTTAGTGGTCCACTTCCATATGACATTGAAAACTAAATTTAAAAAAATTGGACTAAGCTCCTTTAAATGGAGTTATTTACTGACAGTATAGGCTAGATGGTTTAGGTTTTATGTTGTTTTTATTCCATATTCTTCATTGACGGATATTCAACCGGACGTGATTTTTTGTATGATTTGTTGTGGATGCTGTGATATCGCAGGTGATAATGGGATGGTGTAATAACTGATATCAAGGGCCGGTTTGGATCAATAGTCGCCGATTTCACTAAAATGTAAAAACCGTCGTTAGCACTTCGTAACTACGAAGGAATTGGATTTCACCGAGTCGTAAGAACTCTTCATAAGCGTATGATGCATTGTTTGTTAGGTATAGGAATTTTATGCAGGGAACATTCTAACACTTTTAACGTTCTGAAGAATCAAGAGGTGCTCATTAGTTAAAGGGGCAATTCATGATCCACTTTTCACCCTCAAGGTCACTTCTATCAAAACCGAGTTGTTTAGCTTATAAGAATCGTCAACTGGTATATGTTACAATCCCCAAACCATTCTTTCATATGTGCTTGCAATTTCGAGGAAAGTGAGAAAATGTGTTATTTTCTAATTATTGTCGGGGCCCAACGGTAATAACAACACAGTAGTCTATGGGGATTTTTAAAATGCTGAAAAACTTATAACTTGGAAACGAATGATCGGAATCAAGTGAAATTTTCAGTATATATTCATAATGTACCCTTCTTTTTATTTAGCCTAAAAAGAGGCGAGGTTTTTGTCACATCAAAATCATGAATTACACCTTTAACAAAGGGTTCCAGTCTAATGATATATTTACAATGCATTTTAACGTTAGTGGAATCAACCCCAGGTTAATTGCTATTAAGATGCACAATTTCATCCGAGCAATAGTGGTATAGTTAATTGCACTTACATGTCATCTCCAATGATCTGATAACTTTTCAAAAGAAATATTATAATGATCGCCTGCGAGTCGAACTTTCTACAGATTTTGTTTAGAGTTTAAAACATCAGAAAATAAGGTCTTACGTGCATATCACGCAAGAACAAATGGGCCGTGGCGATATAGTTACTGACAGAGATATCATTGCTATCTGTAAACCATTACCATCAGTCTTGGAAAATAACAATATTAATCTTTGATAGAAAACATTGGCACAAGGAAGACATTTACAGCCCAATAAAAAAGGCAGACAAATGTTGCTCACTGTGACATGATGAGTTCTTGTCTCTACTTGGTTAGGGTTCATTTCCACCATGTCTGTACAGCAAGAGTTGTGTTCATTAATTACAATGTGACATGTGGTACTTGAAAACGCCAACATTTTCGCGCTCAGTATTTTCACGCACAGGGCAATTTTGAATCATTTCGAGCGTTTTAATTTTCATGCACATGATATTTTCTACATGGTTGTATGCACATATCATTTTTTATGCGGTACGTTAATTTTCGTGCAAAGTGAGCTGAGCGTGAAAATAAGTGTAGCGGGAAATATACCACTTATACAGTTAAATGAGTATGTTTGTCATCAAGTCTCATGATGTTATCAAGGTAGGGATACAGTCACAACTTGTTAGTCTTTGTCAAAGGCTTGATTTTTGTCGGTAATCACTATCGGAGCGAGCTCACACATCAAGCTCCGAGTCTGGAGGTGATAAGCAAGTCAAGCGAGCCTGTTGCAGTAGGCTAGCGAGTATTGAATGTGGGTGGTGTGAATTGCAAGTTTATAGTGACAGTTTGATGTGTTTTCAATTCTTTTACACTTGTCTGTGGCATAGGCATAGATTTACAGGGGAGATACTAGACTCTCCGCCATTACTATTCCAGCATGGTGACAAAAGTGGGGGTATTTGAGTTTTTGCTGGTGATGCATCGCATCTTGCGGAAATATTGAAATCACGTCTTTGCATGCAGGTTGGTGTATCATTCGCGCAAAGTATAGTTTGTGCAGTTTGTCTCTATGCGCATCCAAATCTCAGCACTCGGAGTTTGGCGGGCACCTAGTGGAACCGAATACCCCAATTTAAGCTCTGTGGCTGACGGTGCCATTTCATAGGCCGGTATGCAAAGTCTGGTATCTCCCCTGTAAATCTGTGGGCATAGATCACAGCTCTATGAGCAAAACCAGGTTATTTACTTTTATTTGAGGCAGTCTCAATTCTGTATGTGCATCTTGTTACTTGACTAATGGAGTCATACATAATCTATTTTCAAGTATATGGTTTATTTCAGGATTATTTTGAACTGTTTGGCAGGGTTTGTTAGTTTCTTTCACTTGATATGATGCTGCTATTAGTCGATGTACTTACTCATGCAGTATTTGCAGTGCCTGATAGGGCAGTTTTGATTGTTAACTATCACAGATGCACAGCTTGGATTTAAGGTGTGCAAAACTGACTTGAAATTTTAGGTAGATACAATAAATCACCATACCATACTTGAGAAAGAAAATTTGTACCCGTTAGTGTTCCTTCTCAGATATTTTTTAGCTTGTACCAGTTTTGCATTGAAAATATCACCAGTATAGTGCCTTTAAAAGCGGTCCAGAGTTCAGGTTTAGAAGAGAAATGTTTGTTTTGTGAATTGCGTTTGGCAAGAGGAAGTGTTTTTATGCTACAAGTGGAAGATATTGGAAACATTCGTTGGAATGATTTGTTATCAGTCTTATCAAAATTGTATCCAGGCAAACTATAATAATATTTTTTACCGTACTACAAAACTGTTGTGGATGATTTGGCAATGTACATGTGCCAACATTTTGGTAATTGCAATATGTTTTGCCCTAAAATTATTTGGATTACAATGTCTGCTAGTTTACTTTGGTCCCACAGTTTTGTTGTGTTTTATCCATGGTTGATTTATCTTACCATTATCAATACAGAGTGTGATTTAGGAACAAATTTTGTATGGAAGGTATGATATCCTAAACAAAGATTGAATCTAAAACTCAAAACTTTCCATCGATCTGCAATGTTGTTCCCAAAACTGAACATTTTGGAATAAAAATGATCATGTTATGTTGCCAAATAGGTGCAAATGTATACCCAGTCTTAGATTTGGTCAAAAATTCTTATTTGTCAACTTTTAGGATGGATTATGTATGTAGTCCAATATCTAGTATCTAGTTCAAATTTTGCTAAGGTTTTGAATTTTAATTTCATTAACGACTAAGTGAATTAGTATTTATAATAAGCACCCCATGTGACAAGTTTGGGGCTGTAGAAAGTCAAGCGAGTTGCTGACAGAAAGATTCCCATAGGTAAGCTGTTTTGTGAAGTTTAGAAATATTAAAACATATTTGAACATGTTGAAATTGTTTTCAAGTTACTAGCAACCAAATATACTTTATTTTTTGATGGAAACAATTTAATGTTATTAAGTTGATTATAATCAGTTAGAGTTAAATGATTCAATATATCCTGACGTGTAGGAAATTGTTTGTTTTGAAAAGAGGTATGTCTTGGAATACTTGTTTATTTTTATTTTTTTGCTCCAATAGTATTTTCTTGTTTTAGAATAAACCATAGTTTTTCAAATTATTTTTAAGTATTTGTTTAAAGTTTTACAAATATCTAGACTTGGGTAACTTTCAATTTTGTTGACCTTTTTTTTGTTCATATTGTTTTGTCATGTATCGTTACTTTCGTTTCTTTAATTTAACATTGCGTTTTAGTTGATTCTCTTACAAGCCTTCCAAGTATTTGTTTAAAGTTTTGCAAATATCTAGACTTTGGTAACTTCAATTTTGTTGACCATTTTTTTTTTGTTCATATTGTTTTATCATGTATCGTTACTTTTGTTTCTTTAATTTAACATTGCGTTTTTAGTTGATTCTCTTACAAGCCTTCCAGTATTAAAATTCACTATACAAAAGAAACTATGAGCTTTCAGTAATAGGATGGAATATCCCTAAAAAAACCTGATAGAAATCCGTCAACGATTCCCTAAAAAGACCTGATAAAAATCCCTCAACGATATCCTTGCAAGGTGTGGGGAGGTTGCCTGCATGTCTGCAGCACAATCTCGTATTTAATCCTCATGTTACTCCATACATGTGCTAAACATTGCATTGTGCTAGTATAATGCTTGCGATATCTGCTTTGAAATTTCACACATCCTGTCTTGGCTTAATACCATTCCAGCAGGCAAAGTCCACTGATGCACCACACAGTGTTATAATTGAGATTCACTTTGCCTTCTGGAAGTTGTGTTGCTTAACTCTCTGATATGCACCTTTGTTATATTTAATTGACACATTTCAATTTTGCTGATCACCAAATTTCTTGTGCACATGCTTCTAAATTTATCGATGTGTATAGTGGTAGAGTAGATATACAACAATATCAGTTCATAATTTTATTAGCTACCCATTACCATGTTGATTTAGTAACAAAATCTTGTTGTATTAATCCTTAATATTTACTCAATTTTAACTTCTACATAACCTTGGACAAACCCTACCTCACCTCTGCTTATATTTTAACCAAGTTTTCACATTTTTTTGAAGGTTGCATTTCAAACCAAATTAGTATAAATTTACCAAAAAAATTACTCTCAAGTCATGTCATATACAATGTGCCCCCAGTGGTAGCTAGACTCACAAGTCCATAGAACTTGAAATATTTCCAGTAAAGCATGCCACATCTTCGTTGACTGTGCTTATTTTTTTATTTTTCAATGCATTTTCAAAGGTTTTTATTTAATTTATAAGTGCATTTTGCAAGTTCTTGTCAACATTTATAGAATTATTACTATGTGAATGTTATGTGTTCATTGAGATATGTCATTATTTTTTAGATAAATCATCAGCCTTGGACTTATCACCTATGATATCATTTAAGTAGAAAATAGGAAATGAATAATCGTGTTCAAGGGAAACACAGCAATACAGTTATTTTATGCACTAGTTTACTATAGCGAAGATGTAATTCAACATTTTATCCATTAACCCTCGAGAACTAGGTCTCATCACCAAATCCCACCTTTGGAAATTCCCGAAACAAATCCAAGTTCATCAGAGAGTAATATAGGCCTACACCAAGACAAAATGGATCGGTGGTGGCTTGCTAATTGTGTTCTTAGTTACTGACTAATGGTTTATTCAGAGTCTGTCGTTAGGCATTGACAGACTCTGAATAAACCATTAGTCAGTAACTAATGGTTTATTCAGAGTCTGTCGATAGGCATCGCACGACGCCCATCGACACGCAATCTTGTACACACGCTATTCCTTGTGCATGGAGCATGTAAAGACTGCGTGTCGATGGGCATCAATCGATGCATATCGACAAGACTCTGAATAAACCATAAGGGGTCACAGGTTCAACTGAGATGCTGACTAAATAAGGTATCAAACTAATTAATGTAAGAATCAGTTGCATGTGGCAATTTCATTGGTCTGTTCTGGAAACATGTTAGATTAATTATAAAGCAACATACCAAATATAGTCATCATATTTTCAATCAACCCAAATGTTCCGTTTGCAACTAAAGTTTCTGTAGAAACGGATAACAAATACGCCTTACAAAAATGAAATGTGAATTGAAATTGGTGACAAAATGTAATCATAAAATTGCACATTCCATGGAATGATTTGAACCATTTTCCTCATTAACTGCATCATGCCTGCTTCAGCATGTCATTCCATGGCCCTGTCAAGTTTCACACTATAGGCCAAACAATAATTTATTGGACAATTTAAACAAAAATCCATGGTACGGGTTGCATTTACAAACAGTGGGGCCCTGCACACTGAATTTCTGTTTAAATTGTTCAATAAATTATTTTTTTGTCTATAGCTGTGCTTTATTAGCTTGCTTACCTTCAGAATCTGAAGACATAAGGGAAAAGAAAAAAGCTCATTCAAATGATTTCACAATACTGATCGTTACATTGTTATCTTTTGATCATTGGACATACATTGGTCATTATCGTCAAGATTTACTTCCTCTTTGTGGCCAAGCCAAGAACCAGTTTATTGAGTAGAGCTATATAGTTGGGAAGCTTATACAGTTTTATACCAATAAATTTATATCTAAAGTTTGGAGATAGATGAACTGAACATAGGTACATGGATAATAAAGGTACATGGATAATAAGGCTAAATAAATTTTCACATACCCTCCATAATATTGAATATGATATGATATGATGTGGTCCGACAGAGCTCATTAAAAAGTATGAATCAGGTAGCTAGGTTTTGAATTCCATCTGATGTCTATATCATTCAATTTTGTTATGAGATGGCATTTAGGGCCTACATTGTACAAATTCAACGGTTATCTTAACATCACCAAAATTATGGAGTTGCATTGCATAGACACAGCATTATCAACTCAGTCTCAGATGCTGACCAACTCACTCAGCTCTGCCGCATAGGTGCAACATCAGGTAGTTTGTACCGTCCTTTAATATCTGGCTCTAATAAAGCTATTTACATGTAGAAGAAATTCAAGAGATAATCATAAACATGTCAATGATACCCGTAATTCAAGCTTGTAAAATACCAATGCTAGTGTGCTTATATCTTGGGCTCCAATCCTAAATTGTTTGATAAATTTTTATCGACACATTGTACAGAGAAAATTAAGAGAGACATTTACGTTTTATCATGTCCTATCAAGAAAAACAGAAAATCTTTGAGAAAATGTTGAACTAACTCGCTGTACAGTTTCAGAAGTTTGACGCTCTTAAGAGCGTTCTTTCTAGCCTAGATTTAAATCATAAATTTTCACCCACTATCTTTTATTTGTAGTCATTACAGAATATTTAGATTAAACTAATATTGATTCAAATGTCATGAATATTCAAAACCTGACTGAAGAAAGGGTTCTGCCATTTCATGGATGAAGTATATGTAGCACAAAGAATCTTTTTATATTTCCATGCCTTCATAGATTATAATAAGTTAAATGGTCTTATAATCTTGTCTATTTAATTAAACTTTTGCAAGAGTTTCTCTTGTTTCTGATAGCTGAACTAAATTGATTAAAAGTTAAATATAGATTATTCTTATGTAGTTAAGGAACTTTGAAAGGCTGTGTTAGATAAAAAAATTCCCCCATTTCAGCTCAGTTGCCAAGTATTTCTCGCATGCAAAACCAAAATGTCATATTCCTTTTCATAATCAATTTTGCTTAGAAAAGATGCCACCATGGTGTTGCCTGCTTTGCTATGATAAGTTCAAAATCACTATAGTTTCAAACTATGTTTGTTGTCAGCAGTCACCCACGCATAGATTTTCAGAATTATTATTTCATTTCAAATTTCCACCCCTTGCTCGTCAATTTCCCTCCATTTTTCCTCTTTCATTTTTGTATCATTTATTAGTTCTGTAACTGGTACTATGATTAAGAGGAATTATTTCTGACTTTGCCCCCTTTTCCTTCCTCCCCTTTTGTTTTTAGCCAACACGGCTAAGCGGCGGACTCGAGGTAAGAATAGACCTGGCAACCCTAACCTTTATGTGTAGGAGGTGTATTTTGTTATGATGTCAATTATAAAATACGATTATAATTGTTTTTACAAAGAAATTAAATGTAAACAGGATATCATGGATGATTTCTAATTCCAAATTAATTAAGGACCTACAAAGTCAACATTGACATTAACAATGTCATCTTTGATATAAAAATTACTATTTTTTATTCTTAACACTGTAATAATTTTAATCACATTTTAACATATAGTATAAAAAACAAATTTCAAAACACCAAGTTTACAAAGTCCACATAATAACAATGTCATCTTTGATGTAAAATGTACAATTTTTTTTAAATTCTAATCACTGCAATAACTCTAATCACATTTTAACATAGAGTTTAAAAAGCAAATTTCAAAACACACAAACCAAGTCAACATTGTTATAAGTTAAAAAGATCGGCCATTTTCTCTTCAGCGAGACAAAGCAGTGCCGTTCTATGAGTGCAAAAATGCCGTTTGGCGTAAGCAATGCGCGCGCGATAACAAGCGTTTCACGGGCACCGCGAACGCGGTGCGTAATTTTGCATAAAAGTGCACTCCTTTTTTCAAGCAATGTGAATCAGTCGTCAACAACCAACACAGTGAAGTGCCTGTGCAGTTTGTGTAAGACTGATGGACTGAGTCTAGTCCGTTGTGCCCAAAACAACCTAAAAGTGCCTAATGAAATGTTCAAATTGTATTTTTATTTTTTTATTTTTTTAACATATGGAAATCATTCAAATATGGAATTATATTTTAGAATCATAAGCGTATATCATCAGTCATGGATCCAGTTCCAATTGTCTAAATCAATGTAGATCCAAGCTCTTGCGTATAGCATGACCAATAGTTGCTTGGTGTCAAACGAAACACAAGTACCCTGTTACAACAATTTTTCCTGTTCTAATGTTATGGTAGTGAATTGAAATTTGCTTAAATAATTTATTATATCCATCATTTAAAACGTATCTCAAAGTTGTTTTTCACTTGTTTGTTGGTGTTTTGCCCTGCTCCCTCTGTGTTTACGCAAAGGTCCAAAAAACTGATCGATAATGGGCCAATCAACAAATCTGTTGCATAAATGCAGGGGTGGGGAATGACTAGGGGAAAAAAGCCTGTGAACAAGTGAAAAACAACCTTAAGATGCATTATACATCTTTTTAAAACAATTTACATTTCTTAAGTTTATATCAAAGATGACATGCTTATTATTTTCCATTCAAGTTTACTGATCTAGCTCCTTTTGTTCAGACTTAACAAATATCAACAATTTCTTTTTTAACATTATTAATTAATAAAGGTTGTGATACTGATAGGAATAAAGATTATTGACCAAGATCAACACTTACTTAGGTCACTTTATGTGTAGGAGGTGTATTTTGTTATGATGTCAATTATAAAATACGATTATAATTGTTTTTACAAAGAAATTAAATATAAACAGGATATCATGGATGATTTCTAATTCCAAATTAATTAAGGGCCAACATAACCTTTATGAGTTGCATTAATCCCTTATCATTTATAGATCATCTCTTAATTTGAAAAAAAAAAAATCAAATATGAGCAACATGCATTAAAAAGATAAATAATAACGTTTTTGTATTTAAATATAAATATATCCATTTATTTTAAAGTTTAGTGATTTGTGTACAGTGATGATATGCATTGGAATGAATGTAAAGGAAATGAAAAATTTAGATGTTTATTTATTTTTTAATGTAAAGTTTTACTGCAAATATTATGAACATGATGATGTAGATTTAGAGAGAATTTTGTATGTGAAGTTTGTTACAGTCATAAGTGGGGTGTGGTTGGATAGAGTAGAAAAAAATGCATTTTTATTTGATTAAAATAGCAGGCATTAGATTAGGCTAAATTATTAGTTTGAAGCATGGAAAGTAGAGATATCAAAGATAAATGATTAAGTAATTAATATTTATTTATTTACATTTTTATTTTCAATATTAATTTTTTTCCTTGTTTGATGTTGGTAGAAAGCATGGCTATTAAGTCTTTGCATGTAATTTACAAATTCCCAATTCGGTGTGCCTTTAATTATGAATGATCAAATGATTCATGTGGTGATAAAATAGCTACATGCAGTAAGGCTGGGAGGGTCATGGCTGTTATCTAGTGATGAAATAGACTACAGGAAATCACGCCAAGAATCAAAATTGAAAGTGGGAAAAAATATCGAGGAATATTTTTCTTTAAAAGATTTCAGTTAATTTATGTCAAATTTGATGAATTTACAATAGCAAGGTAAAATTGAATTGTATCTAATTTGTTTCTTGCATCATAATCATGACTAAAGACAATAAAATAATTAAAATAAATCAAAGCTTCATTGTATAAATGAATATTAATTTCCTTGTCAGCCGAAGCTGAGCATGTATTAATTTGATCTTAATAGTACTTTCCTAGGCCTAGGTATATAGGTCCCCAACTTTAGAACAGACATGAGTCATTGGTTTGAATTTGGCGAAGGGCATGTTATCTGTTCTTGTGCAAGGTACTTATCGCATATACTCCTCACAATCCAGATGTCAATTTTGTACCTCCATTTTGCTTGGAAGGTAACAGACTCACAGGGATGGAGGTGTGTCTATCCCTACATTGCAAGTAGGTGGAGTCTATCCCAATCGGTTTGAAAGATAGATGGGCACTCGTGACATGTGCAAATACCAGCCATCCTTTAAAGAATTATGAAAGGCAATATCCAATTTATATCAGGCACAAAAAGTATTTTATTGTCTCAGTGTTTAATGGTGCAGGTATGTCATGCTCTTTCAATTTAATTGCCTTATAATTGAACATACATACAAAACAGAATAGGAAATTTGATAAAACAAACAAATAAATAAATAAATACAGAGATTTTACAAATCCCATCATGCCATGGGCATTCCCCATACTCATAATGCTTCAGGCAAACCTCCATATAATGACACATTCCTTCCCATAATGCTCTAGGCAAGCTCCGCCATTTCTGAGAATCGGCCATGTGGATGGGCGACAGCTGCGTGTTTGTCCTGTTGTACTATAACGTGATAGGCTTAGCTGTCTGCAGGCTGGTATAGATAGCTTTAAGGGAACAGCTAGTACAAACGTACAGTGTATTGTCATTTATTTAATTACTGTGAATGTACTATTTTTTCCCAAGGGATTTAATTTTGTTGAATTTATATGGCTTCAAATTATGAGTTTATTGAATATTATATACCCACAGAAATACAGAAATTGCACTGTCACCAATGGTCTTGAAATGGTGCATTAATAGCGGGCAAAAATCAGATTATGAAAGAATGAGTCTCAGATTTCTTGCGTATTCACAAAAGTTCCTTATTCTTTCTTGTCAAAATATCAAATTTTGGTCAATTCACAAGTAATATTGCTCTAAATACTAACCATAAATCCTAATTCTAACCATAACCCTAACCTTACTCTAAATTCTAAATGCAATTTTGTTCCATTCTTGACAAGGAATTGCCCTACATTTTTAATGACACAATGTTGAGTTTGATGAGGTTTTAATTGTAGAAAACATAGGTCAATTATTTAAATGTGAAGATAACCTTGTTAAAATGAAAAAATATTGGTTACTAAATGATTATACTCACTGTCAAGTTTGATAACCTTTAGCAGGTATAGTGTGCTTTTGTTTGTTCAGTCAAATAATACACAATTTTATTTTCAGTTTACGTTACTTATATGGCTTAAGCTGAATTCATACTCGTGACGCATTGCGTTTGGAAACGCACGGAGCATGTGTACATTGTAGTTTTGAGCTGAAAATTCAATGCGCACATTCTCCGTGCGTTTCAAAAGGCAATGCGTCACGAGTATGAATTCAGCTTCAGTTACAAATGACTACAAATGCCACCCAAATATGTTTTGCAAATTTCTTATGATGGCCATATGTGAAAACGAAATGTAATGGTATTGTAGACTGTTCTTAAGATTTGCAACCAGGCCATATCCTAGATTTCTATTGACGCCTCTGTTCATAGATTTAATTTTAAGTTGTGACTGTTTTAGCTTGATCATGACTTTATAGGAGAAACACCTTTATGGTGAATCTAAGTTATAACCAATGTCTAAACCGTGAAATTTTTGTTAAAGGGGCATTGGGCAAAATTTTGAAATTTTGTTTGTGGATGATTTACACTTCCTAAGTTAGAAAATAACAGCCAATCGCCAGATATCGGAAAAAGTTTATCAAAACCTTCCAAAAAGTCAAAAATTTGAATTTTATTTTATTTGTTGATTTTGGGTATGAGGCTATTCTCTAAACGTGTTTATTGATGCTTTACAACAAGACATAGCCAAATATTTGTTTGTAAAACATTCCTTTCACATCATAGATTGCAGGAAAATCAAAAGAAATTTGGAATTTCCATTAGATCTCCTGAAAAGGCCAATTCTAGAAATTCAACTATAGAGGGCAGTATTTATCGTTGTCGACAACGATAATTAAAAATAAGAGAATATTTTAATATTTTGGTATATAGGGTTTGAATTTGACAATGAAACTTTGCATGTCATTATTACCGCTAATTCGTTAAATGATGCAAAAATCTCAAAATGTTGGGTGAAAAATTTGGGGATGATGCTGAACTTGTCCAATGCCCCTTTAAAAAGGCATTACTTGCACCTTTTCTGTAGGTTTTCAAATCACCGGCCCTTATCATTACACCATTAATATTAGCAAATATATCATCACAATTAATTTGCTTTTAACTAGATTATTTACTGTGGCAGACCAAATTGGCGCAA
Source organism: Ophiothrix spiculata (assembly GCA_000969725.1). NCBI lineage: Eukaryota > Metazoa > Echinodermata > Ophiuroidea > Amphilepidida > Ophiotrichidae > Ophiothrix > Ophiothrix spiculata. The sequence goes on from JXSR01S028880.1 coordinate 18,822, forward strand.
ATCTATCAGCACTTTTCAATATTCCAGGGTTGATGAAGCAATAGATATTAAACGTCTTGTCCATCGACACAATCAATAGGGCTTGAACTCAAGCCCTATGATTTTGAGTCCTTTAATCGCTAGACTACACAAACTCTTAATTACAGGATCAAAAAAGCTAATTTGCACCTCATAGAGGAAAAAAGTTGTGTTCCACAAAGAAATGAAAAAGAAGAATGCTTGCTGTCATTTAAAAGGAGTTTAATTCAGCACACATCTGAATGCATTTTTACGAAAGGTTCTCCTTTCAAATCCAATATTTGATGCAAAATTTCACAATCACAGTACATTGTTGTTCTTATTAATCAATATTTTGTTGTTTGATCCTGTATTATGAGATGTAGTATTTTATTTCCAATTATTTGATATTCTTGTATTTTCTTTTTCAAAGTTAATCCCTAATTGAACTTAACTTTACACTTACAGTTAGCAAGAGCCTCTAACTTGTGATGACAAAATCTCATCTCGAAAAACTTCACTAATTTTGAATTTTAAAATCAGAAGACTGTCAATAGACGCCCTTCTCCCTGCAGTGTGGGAGTGGTATCAAAGGAAAATGGTCTTTTATGAGGTTTTGTCGTATAGACAACAATTTTTCTTTTCATTTTCCGTTGCATTTGTATGTGCTTGCATGTGCACGCTGACTGCGCTCTGACACCTAATTGTACAACACTAATTGTCGTCTTTATTTGATATTACCATGTCTTCTTTGCCAGTCATTGAATCTATAAAGCTAGGATTCCATTTATCCGTTTGCAATGCGGATGCGGTGCGTTTTGCACTGTTAGAGTCTGGTAGTGGTAGCATGGGTTTCCGAATAGCCGCACCGCAAACGGACCGGATAAAAGGAATCACTCTCGTTGAAAAGCATTATATCGATTCAAAACACACCGCATGCGAAACGCGTGCAAAATCGCATTGAAAACGGACGGTCAAAATTGAATCTCAGCTTCAACTTAATCCTATTCAATCATATGCTTTAAAATATACTACTACTAGTACCCTTAAAGTGCAAAACGCACTGCATCCGCATCGCAAACGGATAAAAGGAATCCTAGCTTTAGAGGGGTCATACAACATTTAACAATTTTCAAATGAAATACCAAATTCACTTGTCCAATTCAACTAGTGATTTTCTGAATATACATAGCTACTGAGTTATTTCATACTGATGTGTCAAAGTTGGTTAAAATACTTTGATGATGCCTCTGTCGTAGAGTATGATGATTTTTTCAAACTTTAGGAAGCGAGGGAGTTTGTTAATGTAAAGGCTTTTGTTAGATCTCAAATAGTTGAATTGGACGAGTGGATACGGTATTAAAATCAATATGATTGGTACAAAAAAGAAATGTTTTGCACCCCTCTTTTGGTTTCAGAATTGACTGATTAATAATGAATTGGTGCTATAATTATTACCAATACTGTTGTAATTACTTTATAATGGTTCAATATTGGTTCACATAAAACAACACGCATTGGCTGTTGTGTCTAGCTTCCTTTCAATAACAACTAGTACAGGATTTCCACATAGGTATCAAGTGCCAGTATAGGTGAACAGATTAAACTATTACCTCATAAATCAACCCTTTCAACTTAAAAGTTGGGGTATTTCAAGCCAGTAATATACAAAATGTGTTTTACTATCTTTCCAAATTTGGTATCATTTGAAGCTTACATTTTGCTCTATTATTTGAGAACAAGGGATGCTTACTGCTTATAACAAAACATGATCACGAAGGCATACAGAAATTAAAACTGTAAAACATTTATGCGTGAAAGTGTTATGGAGTATTATGTTGACAAGCTTCTCCGAGTATTTGGTTTTGGTTCTATGCAGAGATTTGGTGCTCAAACTCTACCTCACTCGCCTTTGCTTTTTTTCAATTACTATTTGAAAATAATAGGCCCCTACCCCGTTCACACTAGCTGAAAAGTCATCGGTAGTCATAATTGATTTCACTTAAATTGTCATCGATTTCAATTTTCGCGCAAATGTGAACAGCCACAGTCATCGGAAGTCCTAGTTCCAAGTCATCGGATGCCGTAGTTCGTATGATGACTTGAACCATCATTGGTCGTCAATCATTTTAAGTGAAGTCACTTTAACTACGACATATAATGACATTTCACGAATGTGAAAGCAACACGTCATAATCCGTGTTTACCCATTGGCTTGTGACCCATGACGACTGCACTTATGGCAATTACTATTAGGCAGACTTTACCGGTGTAGTAAATTGTTCATTTCACGCAACATGGTGCTGGAGATACGATTGATGTGCAAGACAATTATCTTAAAATGTTTTGATTATGATAAAGAATCTGTTTATCCCCAGACAGTGGGTTATCACATTTATTAAAAAACTGGAGAAAATGTCACTTATTTTGAAAAATCCATAAACGTTGTGAAAAAGGATACAATAATAGTCTCTTCAAATATTACTTCTATGACACTGCTCTTTGTAACATAATAACATAACATAATTTATTTCTTCCACACATGCACATTACAGTAACTAACATATCAAAAAACAGTACAGTAAACTGTTAATAAGACATTGTGGAGGAGGACTGGGAAATAAGCGTTAAGCCTGTCGAGTCCCAGACTCCGAATTACTTAAATAGAATATAAACAAAATTGAAAAAGCATACCATCCTCCCATTCCACAATGCGATGGCCACAGAGAAAAAGAAGAAAAATGATCACCACTGCATTGCAGGCTTTACCATACACCAATTGAGCAGATAAACCAACCATAAGCGCTTATGATAAAAGCAATATCAAATCGCTGTATACGTGTGACTGTGATTAGTTAATATATGCTAATCCTCTGCCGTAATATGAATTGAAAATGAAATTGATTACGACTACCGATGACTTTTAAGCTAGTGTGAACTAGGTATAAGTTTTGGCTTTCATAGTATAAGCTGCACCTCGGGTCCTGAAAAAATAATAACTGCAGATGGCACATATGAGTGAAGACTACAAGTGTGACCACAGCAGTTATAGGGAATTGGTGTGATATTTTTAAAATCTGAATAAGGCCAAAAAAAAAAATTGTTTGGTTGCCCTCCACCGACCGACCCTATTTTTCAGCCCGACCCAAACTTTTTTTAATTGAAATTTTTTTTTTTCAAAAAAAAAATGCAAAACTTACCGAAAACTACCAAAAAAAAGTTATATTTGCTTTTTTCTATATTCAACTCTCAAAATGTTTAAGATGTCCCAAATTACTACAAGAAGTATTTGATTGTCTTGATTTGGATGTCGCGGGGGAAGTTGTGAAGGCTGGAGCGGCCGATCGACCTAGCAGTACGTGGAAGAGTATTAAAAAAACAAACAAAAAAAACGACCGACCCTCTCTGAAAAAAGCTCTGGAGGGCAACCAAACATTTTTTTTTTGGCCTAATGGTACAAATCTGTCCAGATTATGTGGTTTCATCAAGGAAACAAGAAGACCAATAAATGACAGATACACAGTCGGCCTAAACAGTGTTGTTGAAAGGAACTAGGAACTAACAGTCACTGTGGTGTTGAAATCTTTCCTGGTGGTTAATAATCAGCAGGAAATGTTGGAACATTATCTAGGAACATGTCAAAACGTGATGGGTTAGGGTAGGAAATGTCACTGTGTCTGACATATGAAACACAGTGGGGTTTTGTGGGTAGTCTGATCTTTAACAAGATCATTTCTTGTTATTGAGAATTTGATCTTTACATTTTGGATAACAGGAAGTAAATGAACATTTTGCCCATAAGTTAATGATTATTACCTATATTTCTTGATGTTACATAGACAGTATTTTTCTCAATTTAAAGTGCCACTTAGAGACCTCAAATTAGGCAAGAGCTTTTCTTTACCTTTTAAAACCTAGTTCTAAATTTTTCTCATACCAAATTGCCTTTAGTTTTTGCATTTTCAGCCGATATCTAAGCATATCATAGCTCTTTCAGATATTTTCATGAAAGTGCATTGTCATGCAAGCCTTAGATACCCAAGATGCAAAATGTTTCAGGAAATATGTTTTAGTTACGACATTGTTCAAATGTAGTTTATTTTATATGTGACCGTCCATTACAAAGGAGCCGTAAATGCAGCAAACTTAATTTTGCGCTACAGGTGAAAATATGTGTCATGGTCATATTTTGCTAAACTTGATTTTTTTGACAGATTCACAATCCTTGTGTGTTTACTTCAAAACACCAGCAGAGTTTCATTTCAAGAAAATGATCCGAGATATGAAATATACAATGTGAGGACAATCAACAGAAAATATAGGGCTTGCTGATTTTTGAACGTCTTTCATGTCACTTATTCGTTTTACTCCGTGATAACCTTTAACGGACCATTATTTGACTTCTGGAAATCAAGTGAAGTTCATTAAGGTGTCATTTTAATCCTTATAGCATGGTCTTTGCAAATGTTTAAAAAATGAAATTGACAAGAGGCTGCATTTACAGCTGGTTTAGGATGGACGGTCACATATATGCCATACAGTCTAACTAGATATGTTCAGTTTTTTAATCATAAATATTTTTGTTTTTCATCTGTAGCTCTCTATTCACCCCGTGATGTCAAATCTGCACAGTCTACACCAACACACACAGCGCGTCCTCTGTCGTCGAATCGGACGTCGTCAAATTCAAGGCTCAGCCCGTCAAAAACAACAGATGACATCAAGAAACCAGAAAAGGTAAATGGAGGATAGTATGATGCTGGTTATGGGTATATTTAAAAATAAAGATTGCAAGTTGAAACTCTTAATGACCAGTTTAAACTATCGTATCGGTTGGTGGACATATAAACAATTGGCAACATTGTTAAAATATCTGCACTAGTCTTCGTAGTCTATTTCTCCTCCAATCTCAAACATATTAATAATTCTCCTTCTCAGCAGTGTTGCCAAAGAAATAAGCCAAAGTAGCGGTAGATCAAAGACCATAAACGATTGTTGCACTCTGGAGTGGTCAATTATGAGGGATAATGTTTTTTTTCAACCATCCACTTTCAGGTGATTAGCGGATCAATTTTGACGGATCAGCTTTAAATTCATTGACTCATTTTATTGCAGTGAAAATAGATTCTTATTCTGCAATTGCTTATACGGTGTATACGCTTTAAAAAAAATCAAGGGTTTGATTTGATGTATTTTTCAAACATTTGTAAATTTTGATGTTTATGGCAAAATTTACTAAATTTACAACACTTTACAAAAGTCAATGAAGTAGGGAAAGTCATAGTCAACGTTTTTGTTTTTTGTACAAATTTGGCTCAAAATTAACGTAAACCTGTAGCCCTTCCCTTAAGGTAGCTTGAACGGCTATTTACACATGTCAGAAAATAAGGTATAAAGTGAATAGTTTTTGGGAAAGGGAAACACAACCTATTGCCATTTAAAGAAAACCCTTCAATGGTAACATTTAATAAGTTTTATAATATTCTGCCAATTTCTTATGTTTTTCTTTATTTTTTTAAAATTCCCTAATAAATCTGGGTTTTTGAATTTTCATGTCAAGAGGGAATGTGCTATGACATTCAAATTTTAGGGGCTGGTGAAGGATCACAATAGCTAAATTCTCTCGTGGGCTTTTTGCCAGAAAATGTTTTATTATCAAGAAAAATGAATTTTTAGCTCCTAAATTTATGCATATTTTCAAACACCTATAAAATTTTCTAGAAACTTTAATTTTAAAAGCCAACGAGAGATTGTTGCAAATTTGATAAGCTTTCATTTGACACCTTGTTTGTTAACATTGAAGCATGGGAAGTATGAATGAAAATTCTGAGAAATCTAGCTATTCAGTGTTTCTAGAAATTAACGCAATAAAATTTGAGAAATAGAAACATTAGAAGTCTCGCATTCGTAAACGATGAGAGATATTTCTTTAAATCAAAATTTGTGACAATCTGTGATCAGTTTGCAATGCAAAGAAACAAGAATTAGCTTCTTTTGAGAACCACTGCCACAGAAAAAAAAATATTTTGTAAATAGTATTTTTTTCAGAAATTTGCCAGATTTTGTGCAATTTCTAAGGTGGCCAAATTTGCCATGTACAAAGTCTATGGGAAATTGGAAAATAAAAAAGAGCGTAACTCAAAAACGCTTTGATGGAAAAAAATCAAAATTTGGAATACAAGTTTTTTTCATCATTCTGTGAAATTTTGAACAAATTCTGTGCAGGACACCGTAGCCGTTAGAACCACCTTAAGGAAACTCCCACTAATATTTGATTGAAAAACCACCCATATTTTAACGTGACTAATGAATTATTGGGATTGCCCTTTCATTGATAAATAACCAATCCATCAATTACTCCTATTGATCAATTAACAATCAATTGTAGGTCTTAAACCATTTCTTTAATTTAGTGAGTGTTTACAAGTTGTTCATATCCGCTATCAGTCAATTTTATTGATATGTCTGAACACCTATCATCAGGTTTGTTCAGAGAAATACAGAACTATCTTTTTTGCAGTGTTTTAACCTGCAGTTTGGTTTCTGATTTTGTTCCCACGGAGTGCATACCAAGACAAAAAATGTATGTACTGTATCTCCAATGCCTAAACTTTACCACTGGTTTGCAATTTTGGTTTGCAAAATATTGGTTTTGCATTTCCTTGTTTGCGCTCAATTCCCAGTCCCGGCACTGTATGTGCATTTGGTTTTCAGTCCATGCTCCCTTCTACAGGTTCTTCTGCGAGTGGTCTTCCTCCTGTATCCAAAACTGATTTATTGGTAAAATCTTGGACCCCAATGGAAATAAACTTCATCAGAGGCTTTCTTGGGTTATCTTTGGCAATTAGCCTAAATAATTATTTTGTTAAAGTTGGGGCTGCTGACTCCATATCAAAGAATTTTGATCTTCAATCTTGTCCTTTTAGTATAAGAGAGGGAGGAGTATTCATTATTGCATTTTTGTAAGAATCTAATCACAAAGGTGTGATTTCAAGTGTTTGTTTGCAGTATGTTATGTTCATGTTTGCATCCAAAAGTAAGTTATGCTTCAGCTTATTGATCCAGTTTGAACGCAACTCGTGTGTAATTGACCTGACGATTTTGACTTGTTTGAAGTATCTGGTATTGATGGTTACATGTCTAATGCACTATGACCACCCACTGCCAAATAACGTCAGGGTTGCATCAACAAAATAGCATCATCTCCAGTGTGTAGAGTTAAATATCATTATTATATCTGTGTGGAAGGAATAAAATGTCAGACGGTAAAGGGTTGATATTTAGTGCATAGAGGGCTAAGGTCTTTAAGCTTCAATGTATAAACTTGCTTGTTCTCAAGTTAGAGCTCTGCTGAATTGTGTCTGTCGAGGTTGGATGGATATAAATGTTGCCATACATACTGCATTTACTTACAATTGGGCTCGATTGAGAGAATCGTTGGGTCTGCAAATTGTATTTTGATATTTCTGCTCTATGTATGACAGTGTGGTTTAGTGTGAAATAGAAAACCATCATTGATTGGTATGCAACATATATGTGGCAACTCTGGAATAATGTGGGGAAAATATAATGAACTTTTTATAGGGATTTATGTTATTATTGAGACCATGACATGGATGGTTGGAACTACCAATTAATTTATGTTTGAGATTCATTGAAATCTATTTCACAAAATCATTTTCTTGGGCTAGGAATGAATATTGCATGATTTGATCAGACCACTTTGATCAGACCACATGGATGAATAATTGAAACAGAATCTATGACTGGCAACTTTCACTTCCGAAGGGGGCACCCAACTTTGGTTTTGGTAGGAGTGTGCGGCCCCCGATATCTAAAACCCTAGTCTGGGTAGCGGAAGATTTGCTCCAAAAAGGGGGTCTAGAAAACTGAAGTGACCCAGAAATGACCCCGAAGAACTAAATTTTGGGCTAAATTTTAGCTCCGGAAGCCAAAATTTCCTAAATTTTCCTTGAAATTGGGTCTTGGGAACTAAATTTCAAAAAATGAGGCTAGGGAACTGGATAGTTTTGAAATTATGGCTTGCGAACTACAGATTGTGTTTGAAATGGGGGTCTAAGGAGCGGCAGACAAGGCATGAAAAGGGGGTCTTGAGGGCCGCACATACCCGTATCACCTTTCTAGGTTAGTGCCCCCCCTCCCCGGGCTTTCACTTGGTGTACTGCGCCTGTTGTGTGTTGTATATCACACTCCTGGACATATTTTCCGATTCACTGATCATGGAAGCACTAAAAACAATATTGACTATTGCCAATTGAATCAAGTGCCATTAAATACAGCACAGTGGGACTATTGATAGATTTTCAGATGTATGATTTTGGTATTATGCACTGGGCATGAACGATTAGGCTAGAGTATTGTTTGGTGGAACTTGAGTGCTACTTCATTTCTGTCAGACCAAAGCAGAATTTCAGTGTAACCTGTATGATTTGGTTGTTTATGTTGGATATTGTTTAGCAGTGATCCAGCAGTGTGTTCATTGAAATGGTCATAATGCAAGGTTTATGGGATGATTACCTTGTCAAATTTGCTACATGTAGGCCTACCTGTGGATAGTTCAGGCAGAAGTTGACTTCTGTGTAACATACATACTATAGTACTGCTGAGAATTGCTACATTACTACTACATGTGGCATAGAAATACTCCTGAGAGGTCAAATGTGTGTTTGCAAGGGAAAGCTTTTACACCTTTCATGGAAATATTGAACTTGCAACTTAAGTTGTAGGCCTATTGTATAAAAGGATTGAGAACTTGCAACTTGGTATTGTACAAAAGGATACCTAACAACCCATGACCCCTCGCTATTATTCAGCATTTGGAATCTATGCATGATCATGCAGTACAGGAACACTATTGATATCATGAACTCATTTGCCATTTTGTAATGAAGAAAAAACAAACTCCTGAATTATTCAACTGGGAATATTGACAACTGTGAAAGTAGAAAAATATGTCAATTGTGAACTGTCATGCTTCAGATCTTGTCAATCTCTGTTAATGAGGATATTTACATGCCATTTACATTCCTTTTGTGTTCTTTTGTAGCAGAACAAGTGGATTACTTGGATTTAGGGAGATAATTCTGTAGGATAAGTGGATTTGGGTTTGGAAAGAGTTATGAGTTTTTTGACCTAGCAAATCCAATCACTATTTTTCTGAGGAAGGATGTCTTGATAACGCCTATAAGCTTCACACCCTTTAGTTTCACGCAATCTGGGAAGATAATGTTGTGAAATGGTGGATTTTAACTGAAACCACTCATATTAATGGTTGGTTTGATGTTCCAGATATTGTATTTTGGTGCTATATCCTGGGATCACTGAATCTTGTGATAAGAACACTTTGGAGCTACAGCTTGCTTTATACTTGAATTAAAAGTTGCTTTGTACCATTGACATATATTTTTTTTCTATGCACACCCATGTGAAAATTATATCATATCTTCTTTATGCAATCTGGAGATTCGCATATTTGAAAAATATCTGAATAATTTGCTATACTGGAGATAATGCTACTTTGATGATTTTTTGTGGAATACACTTTGTACAAATTAATTTTGCTTGACTTTATAAGAATTAAGATTTGTATTTTTGATATTGTTGAAAATTGTCCATTTCAATATGATTGGAGACCAACCAAGAACTGGTAGTCTAAATAATAACCAGAGACGCAAAGCTGGTGCCAACGGTATACGAGGTAGTGCCAGTGAACAAAATAACAACAATGGCGCAAAACGCCCGAGTCAAGCCTCCTCACGTATTCCTGTTCGTACCCGACAGAAACCTGCGTCTGCGTCAACCACACCCAGGCATGCGAGACCTCCGTCCCCAAGACAGAGACCTGCTTCACCTGCTGGGGCTCCCAAGACGAGGACGGCTAGCGGGGACAGGACAGATGGTGCTGGCAGGAGGACTCCAGGACGGTCTCCATCACCTAGGACGCCAAGGACGCCTGATACTGGGGATGCCAAAAAGCCAAGAACACACGGTAAATCAAAAGAAGACATCGGGGCCTTCCCATCATGCCTTGCTTCCAATGGCATTTATTGTATGGGTCGTGATGAGAGGGTTTAAATATGATACATGTCTGTCATGAAATGCAAAATTGGGATGAGGTCTGCTGATTGTGTTATGTTTCATCCCTTAACCCTCTCATTAAAACCTGTACAAAAAATCCCATTGAGAGCAAAGCATGATGGGAAGGTCCTGATGTCTTCTTTTTCGGTAAATCAATCATGGAATAAAACATTTTGCAAACTCAGAATCTGAATGCATTATGGACTATAATTTCTCGCCCAAGAGCAATTGCTAATACAATTTTCAATACAGTAAACTTTGGCATGTTCAAGTAAATATCTTTGGAGTGTCAATTGTGAGTGAACAATAGTGACCGGCCCAAATCTTTCACATAACAACAATACTCAATAGGCCTCAAAACAGAAAAGACATTTTTTAGTAAACGTAAGTTAAAAGACATTTGTAGTCACATTTTGTTAATCTCTCCTGGAGCATAAGGAATTACACATAGTGCATGCACATTATGAGTTTTTGAAAAGAGTTTGTGGGTGATTCAATAAGTATGGAAGTTCAAAAGTTTGTTTATAAACTTTCCTCTCACTTGTGCAAGTAGAAGCTTGTGTTTCAAGAGTTATTTATCAAAGGCAGTTGATATTTAAAAATTAAAAAAAAAAAAAAGAAAACTTGGGTATTTAACATATACAGTTCAAAAGAAAAAAGTCCCCCCCCTAAAGAATATTTATTTTTCTAGTTCTAAATCAATTTTGCCCTTTCAATTTTTCCAAGCTGTAAAATGCTGGCTGAAATGATACAAATTCAGTGTGCCAAAAAGTTTCACACAACACGTTACATTTTTCTTGAAAAGTCAGTATTTATGAAATTTCATGGCGAATCAAAAGTTGTAATTTTTCTGTATATGAATATGAAAAGTCAAATTTTTAAATGTATGGAAAACGTTTAACTCTGCTTCGGATTAAACATTATTCAAATGTTTATAACCTCAGTGAATGAAAGAGTAAAGAACTTGTTCACAATTGAATGAACATAAGGTAAGTGTAGATGAAAATTTTAAAACGTCTCTAATTGCTGTATAGAAATCTCAGTTATTGATGGTGGCTTAAACAAAGCAAAACGATACACTTAGGAGTTTTCCATTTCTTCAAAATCAAGATGATAAAGAAGAAGTGAAACATTAATTTTCTTAGTTGACTTACATTAATGTCCTCTGGAAGAATATGTTAGATTTAATTTACCTTTCACTTTATGTTCATTCAACCATAAACCTGTAAGTTATGTTCATTCAACAATGAACAAACCCCTTCCTCTTTTATCCTCACTACAGCTACAAGTGCTTACCTTTTTAAATAATGATAATTCGTGATTGTTTCTTAGAATTAAAATTTCATCAATTGTCATTTTCCAATACAAGAAACTGCAACATTTGATACGTCATGAAATTTCAAAAATCGCAACATTTGAAGAATGTTAAATGTTATGTAAAACTTCAGTGCACATTGAGTTTGTATCATTCTAGCCTTCATTTTACGATTTGAAATAAATTACAGGGCCGAACTGTTTTCCCGAAAAAAAAAATATTCCTCAGGGGGTACTTATTTATTTTGAACTGTATATTATGGGAATACATATCATGTTATACCCAATGAATTGATTGAGTGAAAAGTGCATAATATGAATTTTACGGATTTTCTAATAATTTCACTTGAAGATTTTGAGGATGTCTGTGGCAATCTTCATTAAAGCAAGATTCCCATGCAGGTATATTACCGTACATGCAATGGTAATGTATTGATATTAACTGATAACATTAGTCTGTGTTTGGCCCATTAAACAGCTTGATTGTATTAACTGAATACATTTTCCAAGGTTTGGGATTTCATTATCATGTAATGTAATGATTCCATTAACATTAAATTATCATATGATAAGAATTAATAGACAGTGAATTCAAGCATTTTGATTTGCCATAACAAATGTGAATTCATATTCATAACAAAGTAAAAAAATATCTCATTTTCTTGCACCAAAATACTTGTACTTGTAGGGGGCACTTTGATGTAGTGTTATAACTCTGACCCGCCTCAGTCCAACAAAATCCAACAAGCAAAAATCAATTAATTCACTTAAATCAGAATACGTCATAGATAGGGGATATATATGACAGAACTGCTGCTGAGGCAAGCCATACTCGGTGGCTTGCCATAGCTGGACTTTGGATTAGGACGCGAGAGGTGTGGGGTTCGAATCCTAGGGAAACAGAAATTTTTTGTATGATGTTTTCGGACTTAAGAGTCTGGCCTAACCCATTATTGTATAAAATGGTAATGCGTACCACAACCGTGAATAAATATCCTTTCATTTTGTTTACCTTTTGCAGTTACTTCAACTTGACCTTTTTATTTGAATATAAAACAAATAAAATCAAACTATTTATCTAGTTCAGGAGAACAAGATTATTATGTGGTTCAAATTTTGATATATGAATAAATAATGCTGAAAGTGATACAATTTTTATTTCAATGAATTTGTTGCTAAAGAGATCACATGTAAAGCAACTTGCAAATTGACTGAAAGATTTCATTAGAAATTGTACAGTAAGTTTTGATTTCAAGTTTAAGTTATCATGACATAAAATTATTGTTTTTAGCAAAATATGTAAATTATGTGTCAAATTAGACAAGGTAATCTCATGCTGCTTTATTTTGTAAGTTGTTTGTTCATGCTTAGTTACGTTTGTATTCTTTTATCCAACGCAGCATGGTTTGTTGACAGGCGGTGAAATGAATTGAAAAGAAAACAAACCTGTTAAACATTCTCATTCCAGTAGACAGAGTTCATTGATCCTTATTTGATAGTAAACTCACTGCATTCAACTTGGTATTGAGGTATCTCTGAAAAGTTCAGATTAAAATGCTTTGAGTAAATGTCCTTTTAACCGGATAACAAACTTTTTCAGCTTAATTTAATGCATATTTTGAATGCGCTAATATCTATTAATATTTTTTTTAAAGTTGTAAAGGTTATATAAAATGAACATTTATTAACTGTTTCAGTTTGCAGTAAATCATTATTACCGGTATTCAAGATAATTACTTTAAAAAATCACAACAAACAGGGACATGTATACAGCATTTGAACGTTTATTTTCATTTGAAATCGGACCTTGTACGCCACTCTAATGCGCATGTCAACAGTGTAAACAGTTGAAATGTGCCACAAATAAGTGCCTAAATAAGTGCATCAGTATGCAGGAGAGCTTGAGAACAAACGTCAGTAGGAATGAGTAAAAGCAAGAATGAGTGAAAAACAACCCTTGAGAAATGTTTTTTCCTCTTATTAGACATGTACCTTGACCTATCGCATTCAAGGTGGCCTTGCCATTGCAGATAAACTTTAAAGTCATTGAATAAACTTCAGCAACTTAGAAATATTTAGGGGGAAATTGATACTAGTAAAATCATTAAAAACCTAAAAATTAGATCAATTATTATTATTAAACAAATTGGAAAACATATTTGTCCATTTACTTCAACAGGAAGTAGAACAACAACCCCATCAGGGCCTCCACCAATCAAGAAGGCTCTTACTCCAACACCATCAGTCGGCAAGACAAACAACTCCCCATCAAGGTCATCACTACGGTCATCAACAAAGAATGCTTCCTCCCCAAGCACCGCTAAACCAACAACACCAAGGCGAGATGGCACCAAGAAAGAGCCAATGACGGCCAAGAAAGAACCGGTCAAGAAAACACCTGCATCAATTAAGAAGGAAGAAGCTGCACCAATTAAAAAAGAAGAAGCTGCACCAATAAAGAAGGAAGAAACTGCACCAGAGACAGAGAAGAAAGAAGAGGCAGCACCAATCAAGAAAGAAGAACCAGAATTGGAGAAAGCAGCAGAGGTAGAGCCGAGTCCTAGTGAATCAGAACCTAGTCCAGCTACAGGTATGCTAGATAGGTTTTTTGTGGTCTTGGAAAGCCATCTCATGGTGAAACTTAAATGAAACTTATGCGCTTGTCATTTGTTTGCCCCCCCCCCCCCCCTGGGTGGCCTGGGCACTAGGGGGAACTCTACTGTCTTGAGATTAACAGAATTACCAGCCCAAATGACCCCATCAAACCACCACTGTAACCGTTTACATGTTCCCTGGTAGCAAGAATATCTTCACAGCACAAATCCCCTGTCATTTCACGACATATTCCCCACTAGACCTGGGTAGCCGGGGCTGGGTAAACAACTGACAAGCGCATTATTTTATCTATAGGTCAGCTTACAGTTTGCAGGCCAATCAAAATAAGCAATTTCAAGCGCATATGAAAAGTGTTGGTTTCACAGTGTGACTGCGTTTCCTTATAATTGGGAAAACTCATCATGTAGCAGTAACAATAGATATAGAGGGGAGATCCTGGACATTTTATACCAGCTTGTGTAATTCTATCATCAGCCCTATGGTTCTCAAATTGGGGGTATTTGGGTATACTCGGTTACTGCCAAAATCAACCTTTGGCTCTGAGATTCCGTTAAGCATAGAGACAAATCGCGCAAGTTATACTTTACGTGAATGCAGAAAAAGTTTAAGCATTATGGCAAGATGTGATGCATCATTGGCGAAAACTTGAATACCCCCAATTTGATTGCTATGCCAGGATAAAAATGGTGGTGAGTCCGAAATCTCCTCTCTAAATCTATGAGTGCAACCTTCAAGTTAAAAATATTTTACAGGTGTCCATCAGATCATGTGACTTGTCTTGTGTAGATGTACCAAAATCAGTCACATGTAGGTTTCACTAACAAAAATCAATCACAAAAAGAAACCTACTTATGTCTCCAAGTCATTTTTTTGCAGACATTTTGAAATAAGTTAGAGTAATATGTAAGTTTTCCATGAGACATTTTCCCCCCAGATCATAACCTTTTACTTTGAAGACATCTGAACCGCCCCTCTAATAATTGTCATTGTGTGACAAAAGTATATGATTCCTACTATTGGCATCATTCGATGTCTTTATCACATGCTATTTGCTGTTTGCTTTATCTTCTGCTTGTTGAGAAGGATAAGCATAAAGCATCAAGTAATCTGGTATAAGAAAAGAACTCCCCCCAGTACTGACTCCCCCTATAATTTATGGATTTAATAAAATTTGTCATATTTTCAGGTGCTATATGCTATGTTCAATATCCAAGAACATGTTTTGACCCTGTAGTTCTAGTCACCTGTCACTCAAAATACATGTCTCAGTTTTTGATCAAATCAATGCAAGTTCATTATGCACAAAACATCAATGGCCAACTTAGGACTCATCAATCGATAATCAATATTCCATTCATGACTTGATTGGATAATGCTACTCAAAGTGTCATTACTGAAGAGTACAATAATTATTCATTGTTGAAGTTTTACCTGTAAAAGCACACTTTCAAAATTATAAGTTGAAGTATACTCTTCCAAATGAAAGGTAAAATTGCCCTAGGCTACGATCACATATTATACAAATATTGACTGCTTTGAGGGGCATGGTTTAAATTATTTTTCCGATTTGATCTCAAAACCATGAGTATGCCGGAATCGAAGCTGAGGGCATATTCATGGTTTTGAGATCACCAAGGGGAAATAATTTTTTACCATGCCCCGAAGAAAAAGCAGTCAATATTCGTATAATATGACAAATATATAGATTTTTGTCATCTGATTGGTTAAAAGAATCATTTTTTGCATTTAAATGCCCAATGCTTGTATTGCTCTTTTTACACCGGTGGCGCAAAATATGTTGAGCGGGCATAGTGAAAAATATGCCTCAGGCCTAGTTAAATCCAAGCCCTCACTTTTAACCAATCAGAGGGCAGTAATCCATATATGAGGTATATAAAACTATATACTATTCGGGTATACGATGCACGATTTAACTTGGTATAGATTCAATCGAACACGTTATTTTGATGCTACTGGGTCACATAAGAGGCTACTACTCGTAAAAAAACGTATAGCTCGCCGTGCCTATATAAGATAAAGCCATCGAATAGCGTATAGCGAATACCGTACATACCGTATACTTCTATGTGATCACAGCCTTGCGGAATACCTGTAGTACAATTACTATGGCTACAGAATTATTTTATAACATTTTCAAGGCAGAGCAGGGCACACGTTCTAGTAGAGAAATAAACAAGTGACACATAAGTCATAACCCTCAAGTCATAAATCTTTTAAATCGGGAATTTGCTGGAACTTTGCAAAAAAAAATAATCAAAATTCACAGAAATTCTTGCAAATAAGTTGATTTTTTACTTTTTTAAAGTAGTCTAGATCTCCTCATGCCTTTTCGTAAAAATATCTTTCATCCATAAAATTACAAACGTTTTCTTTAACATCATAGATACATGTCAAAATGTTAAATTGTGTCTTCTTCAAAGTCATTTTGTGTAATCCTCATCTTAATCCTAATCCTACTAATTTTCGTTTTAATCCTCATTTTGCCCGATAGTCCGCGTGGAACATAAACCTGTTGTAACCGAAAGGACAGGTAGGATTTTGTTATGTTTTTCCGGGTGTGTGAAATATTACTGTTATGTTTTGTTGTATGTCATTATAATGTGTGGACAATGGTCAGACTAACAACTCACATGTACTTGGCATGGTTCACTATTACAAGTTAGAGGTGCAATTCATGGTTTTGATGTGACGAAAACCTCACCTCTTTTCTAACTAAACTAAAAAAAGAGTACAATATAAATGTACAGTGAAAATTTTTACTTGATTCCGACTATTTGTTTTCAAGAACATGTTTTTCAGCATTTAAAAAATCCCCATAGGCTACTGTATTGTAATTACTGTCAGGGCCCGACAGTAATCAGAAAATGACATATGTGACTTGCTCCCACAAAACTCAGGAGAAAATTCCTGTGTTTTCTATTGATATTGGGCTGTAATTCCATAAGTGTTCTGGCGACTTTTTCCAAGTTTTGTGGGAGCAGGACCGATATTTCCTCACTTAAAATGTACAAGCTCATTTGAAAGAATGGTTTGGGTTTCAAACATAGAGGGCCTACCATTCAAGGATTCTTACTAGCTAAAAAAATTCAATTTTGATAGAGGTGACCTCGAGGATGAAAATTGGATCATGAATTGCCCCTTTAAGGGCTTGTTTCATTTCTGTTGTGTTATTGAAGAAGGTCTTGTGTCATATGGGGTGTATAAAGGTGAATCTTGTCTAGACCAGTCTGTTAAATGTGTGTTGTTGATTTGTTTTGTGCTGTTTACATGTTTCATGACAGCCAGATTTTCTTAGTCCGTCTAGATGGACCTCGCAAACGAGCACCACTTGCGCTTCGCATTCGCTTGGCACGTCCATCTAGATGGACCTCACACACGAGCGCCGCTCATGCTTCACATTGGCTTGTAAGGCACTGGAGCACAATTAGGCCACAAATTTGTGCGGCCGGCTGCAACCTGTCCACAGCATTGAATTTTCAATATGGCCACCATAGGCAAAAGAAGACATCAGGACCTTCCCATAATGCCTCGCTTCCAATGGGTTTTCAATGGGTTTTTTGTATGGGATGTGATGAGAGGGTTTAGGGATGAAACATA
>JXSR01S028880.1:38114-55338 GCA_000969725.1 Ophiothrix spiculata
TTAAAAATGATATTAGATATACAATTAAATGGTTTTGAAATTTAGACCTTAATGTCACACTTTGTGTTCCAACTTCATGGAGTAAGCCAAATGCAAATTAAGGTCGAAGCCTGCTAATTATGCTATGTTTCATCCCTAAACCCTCTCATCACATCCCATACAAAAAATCCATTGAAAACCCATTGGAAGCGAGGCATTATGGGAAGGTCCTGATGTCTTCTTTTACCATAGGCTTGGTTATGCACCTCTAAATAATTTAAAAATATATCATGAATATTTTACAATACTTTTGATTGGCAAAATCAAATCTATGGTGGCCATCTTGGAAAATTAAATTTGTGGCCAGGTTACGGCCGGCCGCACAAAGTTATGGCCTAATTGTGCTCCTACGCCTAAGGTCCATGTAGATGGGCTAGATTTTCTTTGCCCTGCAACATTGCCTCCTATATTTCACTACAGACTGAATAAAGTCCCTTAAGAAGTAGCACAGTTTGTGCCTGCTTGGGCTGTGGCCTCTACTCTTGTGTTAGCATCTAATGTCAGAAGAGTGCAACATAAATGTGATATAGCTATGACAATATAATGGAGAGTTTTGCCATGCAGAAACTTGCATAGCTGTACAATGTTACTGGTTGTGGTATTCTTGCTAGGTTCTGTATATTGCATGTGCTTATTTGAAACATACTGCTGTTTTTTGCTAAACATGATGATAATGGCATTGGTTTCATTATATTACTTCATATTGTACGTATTTGGACCAATTCCTTTAAATTGTTATAATTAAATATACACAGAACATCCGTAAATGTATTCTGAAAAATTAACTTGATTCTGACCATTCATTTTCAATTTACATGCTTTTCAGCATTTTAAATATACCCATAGGCTAGTGTGTTTTAATTACTGTCAGTCATTAGAAAATTACACGTTTACTCACTTTTCTAATTTGAAAGAATAGTTTAGGTTATTCCTCATATTTTTCTCATTACCCATGTGAAATTTTACGGCTAAAAATATGTTGCGTTTCGGAGATATAAGTGAAAATGTGTTAAATAATGGTAACCATAAAATTACTGACACAGTAAAGTATAGGCAAGTGGAAAATACAAAATTGCTCATAAAATTAAAATTGTTGTTCCGATTTCACTGAAATTTGAAATTGAAACATATTAAGTGGTGATCTTCCATATGACAGTGAAAACTAAAATTTGAAAAATCAGGCCATGTACCTTTAAGGATCCTGAATTGCAGATTTATGGATGAACAATAACAAGCATTGAAAGCAGTTCTTGTATCAGCTATCAAACCAAAACAAACCATGTTTGCATTTTGTTTTTGTTGGCAGTAATTGAATTGAAAGAACAAAGTAATTACCATTATGTCGTTCATTGTTGAACTTGAATTTTGCCTATTCAAAGTTTTCTTGTTAAGTCATGTGTTACTGATCCAGTGTTGAAAAGACAGGGTATAATCAAATAATTGGGCTTCTTTCAACTAAATAATGTACAGTTTGTGAATGTACTTTCTAATTAAATGCTTTGCAAAGCACTATCTACATCATACATTTTGAGTTTTAAAGATTTCTAAATTGATTTAAAGTGAGGTAACTTTTTTTAATTTTTGTAAAGGTGTAGTGATCCTTTGATCTGAGAAAAAAATGATTAAAGCCAATTCCGTGCAGTGCATTGACAGTATAGCCTAAAAGCAATAAACTGCTCTGTCTATGTTATAGCTTTATACTGTTTGCATGTAATCTGGAACCTGAGAGGCCTACTGGAGAAAATAATAATAATAGCCAGCATTTATAATGTGCCTTTGCCATAGGATTCAGAGTGCATACAAACAAATTTAAAAATTCTATTTTCTAGAGTTTTTGGACCAATCCTTAAAATAATCATTATAATTACATTTACGCATAGAACATCCATATGAATTACATTACCTCAAGTTTCGGTTAGTCAATGTGATATTTATTACAAAAGAATGCTCATGCTTATTTAGGTCTAGCGACACTTAGTCATACTGCACTCGCTTTGTTTACTGTTTTTGTGTTTGTGGTCCGTTGATGCGTCATGTACTTTCTTTGTGGCATCGTGTTTATCTGTCTGTCTGCGCTTCTATTGTTTTGATCATGTAGCTTTTTGTATTGTTGTCGAAAATAATAGAACATCGATGCTTATAATTACATTAACCACATGTTTAACTAAAACCAGATGCGGGGTAATTGCACATAGTTCTTGAATATTAAAAAAACCCACGATGCAACATCAGCATCTGCCTCAGTTTCGCAAGGTTACAATAAGTGGAATAGACCTTTTCTTGGCTTTGGATAATTATAGAATGTTTTTCATTTAATTTTATTTGCAAGCTAAACATAGTAAGAACATAAAAATATGAAATATTGTACAGTACTTTAGAATTGCACTTAATATGAACATAACCTAAAAATAGATGAAAAAGGCCTACTCTAAACAAATAAAGTGCTGGACAATATTGAAGATGCAAATACGCATTGCCTTAGCTAAAATGACATAGAAAGGGAAAACCAATAAGGCCGCCCCCCCCCAAAAAAAAAGGTTTGTCTTAAAGCTGACGTGCGCTTTTGTAAAATCAAGCGATTTTGAAAAAACAGTAATGTGGAGATTTTTTTTATTTCAAGAGTTATAAAAAAAAAATTTCCCCAAAAAATCAGAGAAAATTTTATATTTTTCTCACCCAAAACAAATTCATATTTCAACTTCGATATGTCCAAAATCTTGCGTCAAGCTCGTATGAGAAAGATTGCAACTGCAGCTCATCATCTATTCGTCCTTTGCAAAAATTGTGTTCTTGTGTCGACATAGAGTGTGCGTTACTACAACTTTTACTACAGTAAACTTTAACGAGCTCGCTTGTTTTTATCATAGACTTTGTGTTGTATTTATTGTGTATTTTGTGAAGAACAACCCTCCTGCTTGTTGTTGATTTGCTTGCGTGATCGGATACGATTCTCGTGACAGTCATGGAGGAGAAAGTAATTTTAAAGATTCAGCTGCTTTGCAGAAATTTTAGAAAATGGTTTCTGCATGAATCTTTGAACAATAAACCCCTGAGCGAAGTAGTAGTAGTTGACATTAAAACCGGAAATAACATGTGCATAAAAATAGGCGATCTATTTACTGGCTTAGGTATAGTCAATGATGCTGATGGTAAAGAAATGTGCGGTGAACAAAAATAAAATGTAATTTTGGGTGACCGAATATAGTTTGGAATCTCGGGGGAAAAAAAACGCATTTCGCATTACTTTTCAAATCACTCATCAGCTTTGAGACAAACCTTTTTTTTGCATAAAGAAAATAAGAAAACCTTATTGTTCCGCAACATCCAGATGAGAGAGAAAAAAATGTCAAGAAGCCAAGGAGATTGTGTGCTGGCATTCTCATCATGCTCAGCACTTAATTGATCCAATTTACTCTGTGACAGTCAGTAAGGCATATGTAGGCACAGTTGAATGCGAAAATGTTCAGGTTTTGAGGCCCAATATAACAGGTGTTAAGTTTTACAAAAATACATCATATTCGAAACAATTGAATGATGATTTATAATGCACCTTGCCATTAAGTACATTAAATTTGTAGTTCAATTTGCAAAAAATGTTAAAAGCCAATCTAATGTTTGATGATACACCTGGCGGATATTTCAACAAACATTCTTTTTTTGAGATGATTTCAAAAACTCGGGCAAACTAGAATCCATCGCGATTCACGAATATCGTTTGCAATGAGTGCCAATGACTTTTCCATTTCACTTACATCATTTCACTTTTAATCTGCGTTGGAGATAAATTTGCGATGATCTCGTCCAAATATGGTGCGAAATAAAATCGTGATATCAAGAATTTGCGATGACTTCCATTTTGCGATTTTTTCCCTAGATGCTCATAAGCATCTGCTCCTGCAAAATATTCATCGCAAACAAAATCATAGCAAATACTTTGTGATTATTATTTTTTCATCGCAAAATCTTAGTGAAATCAGTTTCGGGAAATCCATAGCAAATTTGCGATCATCTATTGCTTTTGCGATAAAGTTCGACATTGCAATAGATTTAGATGTTCCTGAAATTGGCCTAGATTTGATTCTAGTAGAGGGTTTCTTAATATGTGATGCACATGTCAAATGCGGTGCTGTGGTATATATTGGTTGGTTGATGTTTTGCCTGAATCTCAAACTGCAGAGAAATAACATTGGAAAATTTGCCATGTTGCAATACATTTTTCGGATGGCACATTGTTACAAAAAAGAACCCCTCTTACTCAAGTCGTTAAAATTAACTTAATAAATAAGTTCCTGATTATATCATTTCTGATTTCTGACTATTTTTTTTAATGTACTTTATGTATACATCATTGCTTGCAGGAAAACACGCATTGTGAACGTAACAAAATAATACTCATACCTATGCACTAAATCAAGTTGTATCAACTTACAACAGCAAATAATTTATCGGTACTACCCATGATATGCAAACATTTAAATATATCAAATTGCTAACAGTCTGTTTAAGCAAAATAGCACCATAATTTACTGAAAAGCTTCACAAATATGAAATCATAAAATATGTTGTAGATTGTTATCGTAATGTTTGTGTTTTTGTGGTTGCATGTGTCATATATGTAGGCTGTTCTATGTTTCGACTCTCACAGCACCAATGCTATAAAAATGTATCTGTAACGTTTTCATAATTTTGTTTTATGTACCTCACATTTCCATTTCTGTTGCCACTATATTCTTTCCTGACCATTTTTTTCATCATTTTTTCGTTAAAATCCAGTTGCATTTAAAGATAAAAAGTTTGAAGTAGTCTTTCAAGGTACGAGTTGGCATATTTATTTTGGGTCGCGTACAAAACCCTCTGTGCACAGCAATATGGTGGTGGTATAGTATGGTGAAAGGTTTTCTGAATAAAGTAATGATTCTTGAAAAGTTCATCACAAATTGGTAAATTAAAATCTTAATAGTGCCAATCACAGTAAAACTGCTCTGCATGAAGGCTTTCTATCAAGCATATGGAAGGAGAAATAACAAGCAGAAGAAAAAATTTAGGCATTAAAAATATACCATTATTTGTCTTTTCGGTATCAGCCTATTAATGAGCTTCCTCTATCCAATTCCAGTCTTGGATTCACAAAGAAGCACGGGGAAGCTAAAGCACTTGCAACTGAGGGTACTAATCAGAACTCATAAGCAGGGACAAATCCAGAGAGCTGTATCAAGTTTGTCTTGCTTAATAATAATATTTATTTCAACTGTCATAAAATATACAAACAAGAAGCATTAAAAGATAAATTACGACAATCTGGAATAAAGAAAATGGACTTGGAAAGTCCAAACACGGAATCATATTTTCTTAATTTCTTTCCCTAAAAAGGGATAAAAATATTAAAATATAAATTAGTTTGAAATTATATACATTATATACATAAAACCAAAATAATGTGTCATTATACACATCGAATACCTTAAATAGGGCTTATAGGCAGCATACGTTTAACTCAAAAAATAATCTTTACGTAATGTTTAACTAGAGTTTTGCAGACTAAAGCATTGTTGGGTTAGGGTATAGGGTTGGTTTTAGATTTGGTGAGATCTTCAACTTTGAATTATTATTAGTTTAGGTTACACCTCAACATTAGGGTTAATTTAAGGGTAGGACCTAGTTCTTGGTGGGTCTGAAAAATACCTGATTTGCTTCATCAGGGCATGATGTCTGACATTTTTAATTGGAGACCCTTTCAATTTACTCACATAATAACACAGCACTATTTACTAATTGCACCTGTAAATTAATTTTTGATCATGTGTGAAAGTATGTGGTTTTCAGGTTGTTAGTTATGTTAAATGTCTGGTTGGTTTCAACGTTGGATGACATTTTATCTCTGAGGGAATGATGTTTACAAACATAAATGTTGCTAGTCATCACTTTTTGTCGACGTAGGGAAATTGTGGTCAGTTGCACTTCTCGGGTATTGCAAAACTTTGTCTTTTATAAGCTGTTTCAGTTTTCCATACACAAAAAAGTGAATACAATTTCAGAGGATAGTCCTAGATATTTCTTGATTGCAATTAGGAGGTTTTCCAATTCCCACTACCCTCTACACCTTCAAAATAC
Source organism: Ophiothrix spiculata (assembly GCA_000969725.1). Classification (NCBI taxonomy): domain Eukaryota; kingdom Metazoa; phylum Echinodermata; class Ophiuroidea; order Amphilepidida; family Ophiotrichidae; genus Ophiothrix; species Ophiothrix spiculata. The sequence continues at coordinate 44,265 of JXSR01S028880.1, forward strand.
TTCAAAATAAAGATTTGTTCCATGTCATGTTCTAGACCCCATTCACACTTAAGGTTTTGCTTAGGTCAACAAAGGTTTGATGAGCATTGAAAATAAATGTGAACTGCACATCCCTTCATCAAACGTTGTTTAAAGGACCTACTGAGGTTCTTTGATGAAGAGTTCGCTTAATTCATCGAAGCAACTCCGATTTAGTAGCGATCCGTAACTGACTTCATGACTTATTAATGCTGGACACATTGTCAAAGGACCTACGAAATAGGATGATAACTCTTTGTCTTTGTGGGACATTCCATTTCAGAATCCAGGGCCCCCCCAAAAAAAGAACGCATTACCAATAGCACCATTAGTGGTGATCAGTGAGTATACCATGAATAGATTCAAACCATTCACCTTGAATTGTTCTATTCACAGTACTAGTATTCACTGATAGACAAATAATAGTCTTTCACCATTTATAACGTCGAAAGTGGTGCCTGACGTAGAAAGTGGTGCCCAGTGCCCACTATTGAACGTGTTTTTGTCCATCCTGCTGGACTTGACACAAGTTGCATCAGTATTATTTGTATTTCGTAGGCTCTTTAATGTTGGGCTTCCAACGATGCAGGAAGAGTGGTATAAACCCCATAAAAATTAGTATCCAACATTTACACACACATAATGGAAACTTGTCAAATATGCTTAGCTGGGCACTACTACCATTAGCATATCATCAAGACATGATTTATTGCACAAACAAGGTTGTTTATTTTGCAAAATGAGTTATTTATGGTAGCACATAACCTTGTTCCAGTTTTTATTCACCTTTGCTTTGGGATGACAAGTTTGCTTGTGCGCACGCTTGACTACACAATGGCACGCTTCCCTGATTATAATTCATGGATGCAAATTGTTTCGATTCACTTTGATGCACAATTGCATATAGGAATTCACATAAGGCCAAAAAAAAAAAGAATTCTGTCTCAGGTTCCTTATGCCCAAAACCCTAAGCGCTACGCATTTTTTTTTTAGTAAAGAAAGGCTATGCGCACGCAGAAATCTTTTTTTTATTACGTTTTTAGGTCACTATTTTTTTTCCGGCTGCTTGGCCGATTTTCCCCCCCTTTTTTTTACCTCGATGTAAGAAAAAAAAAAAAAAATCTCCTGAAAATCTAAAAAAAAAAAAAAAAGAAATGCGAATTTTAACCCTATGCGCGCGGGAAGCTGAGACAGAGTTGTTTTTTTCTTTGGCCTAATGTAAAATTGTTTATATGCACTTTGTCACACATAAATACACTTAAAATCACAGATAAATGCCCTTTGGTCACATGTTTGATGTACAGCACTTTGGGTTTAATGATTGTCATGATACCTAATTGAAGGGCTAACAATTACCGAGCTATTTTTATGCTACCTCTTTGTTGGCTGTTTTTTAAATTCCTATAACTGTTTGCTTAGATTGTGTATGAACTGGTATGAAAGAGTAATTGGTTGGCAGTTTTTCCTGTAATTTGCAAGGATGTTTGAAATACTTATTTGCACTTAGCTTTTTAAAATTTAATTGCTTATATGCTAAAATAAAATTAAGCTGCCAAATTCTTTTGCAGCTTGCGAAGTTGTGTGCAAAAAATTCAAAAAAATAAAAAGGATGCCCTTTTCAGCCATGGGATCAATCTCTCAGCACTTTTTAATACGATTTAAGTTTTGCTAATATACAGCAACCATGATATTTCATCTATTAAATTTTTAAAAAATCTACCAAACTTAAAAGATGGGCAACTGGCCTGGTCTGTAGATGAGTAACTGGCCTGGTCTGTAGATACAATAACCTTGACTATCTCCCTCAGCTTTCCTCCCCATCCATACATGTACCTAACCATATCTTGACCACATTTTCATCTCTTTGTATCTTTGTTTCCATCTTTGTAGTGGCCTATGAGGACATCATCATTGAAGGTAATGATCCTCAATCTGTCTGTCTGTCTGGTCTGTCTGTCTGTATCACTTTCTGTCTGTCTGTCATGTTTGTAATTTTTTGTGTGTAAGTGTATTTAACTCATAATGTCAATATCTGTATATCACAAAAATGTGGACTTTTTGTGTAGAAAAATGACAAGAAATTTCATGCTATAATAGCTGCCATGTATAAGCAAGAAACAAAGTAAGCAAATTTTGATATTGTGCTATTTTATTTGTTTACAATCAAATTATTGAAGCACTTCAATCAACTTGAACTGAACATTTTGTTTCAAGCAGGATAACATATAAAATGTTGTCCCCTTTTAAACAGAAATGTCTATCTCCATGCTGTCCTTTAGTGAAAAAACATATTTAATAACTGAGGTAATGTGTTTTCTTGTGATTTTGTGTCTTGAAAATAAACATCTATTTATAAGAATGTGGTATATCTAAATAAGCACATTTATTTAAGGATTTGCCATATTTGGTGTTGAATGTTTGATATTTGATGCTTTATTCTCCATATTTGTATTCTGTTTCACAGAATCAAGTGGTGAACCATCTTCTGAAGAAGGTACTAGTCAAGTTATTTTACTCTGCTCTTTGCACCTTTGCTTCTTCCAACTAGGTCACCCTCTGCTCATTTCTGCTCTAAATGCATACCTTTTAAGCATTATTAGTTGCATGTTCCTACTATAATATAGCGTTGATGCTGTGTGCACTATAATCACCACAGGTATCTTTTACCTGCGTGGTGGCTCTTACTGGCTTTGATTTGAACTGCTTTATCTGAGGGGAATTTGGTTAATTTATCTTCATTTAGAGATTTAATTAGAGAAGGACTTGTTGTTTTTAATCATCTTATTTCTGATTGTTATCCTGATGGATGCAGTTGTTGAATTTGGTGTACCCAGTCACTGTTACTGGAGTGAAGCTTACTGGTCATGTGAAATGACTTGAGTGCTCTACTAGTATTTCCCAAATCTTTAAATTTCTGCTGTGATAAAATGATTGTTTCTGGAATTTAGTTAAGACACTTTCATTGCAAAACTCATCCATTTAGGATTTTGTAGAATTTACCAAACAAATTGTACAAAGTGGCACTATGTTGGTGATTTAAAGTTGTAAAGGAACATTTGCCAACCTTATTTTGCACTGCCTTAGTCTTACAAAATTTGACCTGGAAACCACTGACATTAAGCTACATAGGAACCCTACAGTATAAAATGAGAGACATTTCTTTTTCATATGCTTAAAGCTTGTACTCGCTCTTAAAAAAATGCCTCCTGAAACTAACACTTTTCATATCTTACATGAAAACCAAAACTTTTGCTAGACACACTTGGGTGTTGCACATGGTTGCATTTCAATATATCTGATGATCTTAAGTCCTGTGTGCACAAAAGATGTTAAAAGGTTAAGACCGAGTCTAAAGTTAGACCTGGTTTAACCTTACTAACAGTGTAAAATCATACAAAACCATACACAGCCTAAGTCCAAATACGTCACGATCAATCATTACGCAATCACCCCAGTCTATATCTAAACACGGAATGCCTAGCCTGCCTGAGTTCCCCCCGTAGCATGAAGCCCACACTCTCGCCTCTGAAACCAGAGGTCGCGGGTTCGCGCCCCGGGCCCGGCGCGTGCGTAATTTTTTTCTTCCTCCGCCACTCTATGACGTGTTTGTACTTAGCTTATTTTACCCCTTCCCCGTTAAAATGCTAAAAACGGTGGGTACTGTTGGGGTTAAGCGACATATTATAATGATCTTTACTGACACTTTCTCATTGCAGTTTTAAGATTCAAATTAAGAAATAATAATTAACATGTGAAGTGTAAGATCTGCAATATTAAAAAAGAAGCTATTGTGCATGGGGGCCTAAGGTACCATGTGGTGGTGCACGCATAGCTTAATATCTGTGTACTGCGGATTCTAAAAATAAGTGTATGCACATATTTTGTCTATACTCCACTGGGCGCATGCTGGACACTTAGGAGCAATTCTGGCCTGCACAGGTCAAAGATATGAAGCTGAAATAAGTGTATGATAATTATAAGGCTGGTTTTAAGGAAGAAAGACTTCTATTTCACCCATGAATCAATGTTCTTATACGTGTTGGTAGAAATCAGTAGAAGAGGTTTAAAACTTTGCAACAACACTTACTTTTTTAATCCGAATAATTTCGGTGATACCCATCACCGTCATCAGCGGTCTAGTTCTGAGTTCCGACTGATCCACTTCCGTGTCCTCAGTGAGCGGCTTAAAGAACACACCGCCAAAACCTCTTATAATTTATCCGCCATTGCTGAACATTGTCAGAAAACTGGACACGAACCGGACCTTGATAATGTTTCTGTATTATGCTGAGAGGATAAACTATTACATCGAAAAATAAGGGAGGCTATTTGCATCAAGAAAGAGACCAGCCCCACTCTTAACAGAGACGGGGGGCGTGAACTTTCCAATATTTATGATTCACTTCTGGAAACACCTTCAAGATCAAGGACCGCCACCAACGGCGAATCCCGGGAGTGGATCAGTCGGAACTCAGAACTAGACCGCTGATGATGGTGATGGGTATCACCGAAATTATTCGGATTAAAAAAGTAAGTGTTCTTGCAAAGTTTCAACCTCTTCTAATAATATTTCATCCATGTAGCAAAAAAAAGTGCTAAATCTTTTAAGTGAAGTGGCTTGCTTGACATGGCATTGAAGCATCTAGTTTAGACACATGTTTCTAGCATCTTACCCACTATGATAAGGGCACCAATTGCATGCACTCACTTTGCAGGACTTTCTGTCACCAAAGTGTGAGTATTAGTTTAATATCTTGGTTTATTTTTCATTTGTGTTAAGGTGGTGAAGCTCCTACTCCAGAAGCAACAGCAGAGTCAACGGAAGAAACTAAGCCAGACACACCAGAAACAAAACCTGAAGGTAAATATAGATAGCACAATATAATGAAAGTTCATCTTTGTTGGTAATAAACAAATCTATTATATTTTAACTTTGGATCACAACACTGAAATGTACATAGAACTTTGGAAATTTTCATGTGCTGTTGCTGCAGACTTCTTCAGCCAAATGACCCATTTCCCGCGGTGATATGACCTTTACCAATAACGTCAGACACAGGTCATACACTCATATACATGTGTGATCCGTGTCTCACGTCATTGGCCAAGGTCAAGTCATTGCGGGAAATGGGTCATTTGGCTGAATAAGTCTGCAGCGACAGCACATGAAAATTTCAAACTAGGTAAATTTCAGTGTTGTGATCCAAAGTTAAATATAGTGGATTTAACAGATAGCTCATGTTTAGTAACTAACTACAGATGATCAGAACTTGAGCCAAGTGCAGGGTTGTGTCTTTATGTTATACCTTGTGCAGTTTACTTTTTTATAAAGCTAAATGAGTAAAAAACCTGTACTGCATTCAATAAATTTACTAGGATGTGCTAGATCAAAAAGTCATGACAATACTTGGAGAAGAAACTGGCTAGCTTCCTGTTTTACCAACATCATTTTAGTTTGAATGGTCTTATTACATTCTGAAGTGTCTCACAAGGTGTTGATCAACCATGGGCCTAACAGGGCCTAAAGATTGTTTGTTTTTTTCAAGTCAAGAATTACAAGGTCAGATTTCGTTGTCAAAGTTCAACAACTAAATTAGGAATATCTCAGCTGTATGTCCCTGCACGAATGTTGGAGACGCACAATTATAAAGCAATATCATTTTATTTCCTTTAAAAATACTAAAAGGATGCACCAAACCTGCACTTCAATTCAAAAGTCTTGTACTTACAGACAAACTACTAGGCCCATGTGTTTACAAGATGGTGTAGAGGACTTATGTTTTACAATGAGTTCAAATAAGGTTACTCAAACATTTTCTCTTCACCAACTAAAACACAGCTTAAGATTAGCTCTAAAGACATTCGCTGACCCGAGAGACATTTGCGCTCGATTCTTGCTCTGACTTACTCGGTCAAATGGAGAGGTAATGACACTAACAATGCTTGAATATTGGTTAAATCAATGTTACCATCATTTTAAATAATGCTAACATTGATTTACTCAATATTCAAGCATTTTAATATTTTCTCTCCATTTTAGAGAATATGTCAGAGCAAATGTCTCTCAAGTGAGCGTATGTCTTTGGACGCCAAGCCTTACAGGAAGTTGTTTTATAGACTTACAATTCAGTTAGGCCTAAAAAAAATGTTTGTTTGCCCTCCGCGACCGACCCTAAAATGCCAAATATTTGGGTCGGGTATTTTAGTTTTTTTTCTTCCACATGTAAAATATGAAAACTCAATATTTTTGATGGAAAACATAAAATTTAGCAGTATAAAGTCACATTTAGTAGTATAAAATGCATATTTCCTACAAATAATGACCCACAATCTTTGATTAAGCCTTGCATTGCTTGGTATTCACGATAAAATCCATGGAATGATTTGATTAAGCCTTGCATTGCTTGGTATTCACGATAAAATCCATGGAATGAAATCATTCTTTAAAATAAATGTGAAGAATAAAAAAAAAAAGATCAACCCACGGAACGACCCAAAATTTTAATTTTTCCACTGGAGGGCAAACAAACAATTTATTTTTTTGGCCTTATCAATGCTCATTCTTGTATTTACTTCCTTTAAATCAAAACACCATCAGACGTTGAAGTTGAGGAAACAGATGGTCAACCAACTGACACTCCAGCAGAGATTGCCCAAGAGGCAGCCATTCCTGCTGAGTCTGTCAAGGCAGCTATTCCTGATGAGTCTGTCAAGGCAGCCATTCCTGCTGAGTCTGTCAAGGCAGATATTCATGATGAGCCTGTCAAGGCAGCTATTCCTGATGAGCCTGTCAAAGAGCTGCCAGTTGAAGGTAGTTATGGAATGCTTCAAAACCCAGCCGTGGTTCACAGTACCAGAGTAGTTGTAGATTTTAAGGAGATTCTAAACAGCCCATACTGCCCCAAGAAAAGCATTAGACCATGGATGTCATTTGGGATAATGGAATGGGTCCTTTCTGAATCCGTGTTAATCGGTTGCGTAATAGGCTTGACCACCCAAAGTTGGTAATGCAATAGTCTTCTTGGATTGGAAACATTCTTATTATGTAGATATAGTGTTTTAGTAGTCTTCTTGGATTGGTAACATTCTTCGAATGTAGTAGTCTTCTTGGATTGGTAACATTTTTATAATGTAGATATGGTAACATTCTTCGAATGTAGTAGTCTTCTTGGATTGGTAACATTTTTATAATGTAGATATAGTGTTTTAGTAGTCTTCTTGGATTGGTAACATTCTTCGAATGTAGATGTAGTGTTTTAGTAGTCTTCTTGGATTGGTAACATTCTTCAAATGTAGATGTAGTGTTTTAGTAGTCTTCTTGGATTGGTAACATTCTTAGAATGTAGATGTAGTGTTTTACTGGTTTTCATTAGTGTGTAGGTTTACCATTTTATTGTACCTCGGTGTAATAATGAAAATTCTTCCAAGGTTCATGTTATTGGTGCTCTCCACACGGGAGCGTCACATCTGGATTCATCTGGATGGATGTATATTTCCGGAGTGCGTATTGTGTTCACACCTTCGCGCGTCAATCTGACTTTACTGCAGCCGTGCGTATTGACACACGCTGGGGTGTGTATGTTAGCACAAAAAATGCAACTAGGCGTATGTAAATGCGCTGTCACTTTCCGCTCGTGTGATCATTTGCTGAAGTTCAGTTTAATCTAGAAGTACAGATTGATTTGTCTGTAAGGAGAGCCCCATTGATGTATATATTTGAAAGTCACATGATATACAATAATGGAATTCCCCTGAATACAAAAAATTGCATGCAACTCCCATTCCATTGAAAGATTTCTAAAATACTTTATACAAAAGATTTTAAGTATATCGCTATAAATTTTTAGAGACCTTTAAACATGCAATTTGATGAACTTTTCAATGTTAATTTTGGCAATCTTTATTGTAGTAGACAGCGGTTCTTCAACGGGTGCATTTTTTCGGGCTTCCAAGAGCCTAGGTTTTTGGTTTAAGAGCCTGAATAAATCAGTGGATGGTAAGTCCTGTATGTCTCTTGTGTTTCTCTTAATTCAGCGGTGGTCTTCATGGTTTGGTTTATAAGGCTCCTTCAAAAAGTCCAATATCATCTTTTTTTTCAAGTTGGTATCAGCAAAAATGATCAACATCATTTTATAATTCCATATTAGTTTCAAATGGTGTGGTGTATGGAATTAAGGTTTGGTCAACTGTTCCTTCTATTTCGAGCTCGTTGTTATCGCATTCTTGGGCAATATTTGTCCCTTTCATGAAACAGACTGATTGGTTTTGAAAACCCAAAATCTGAGGACAATAGGTCCATTTCTGGGTAATTCGTTCTGTCATGGGATTTTTTCTTTCTCTCTAAATTTGCCGTCTTCTTGTCTTGTTCTCTTCATGATGGTGACATTTTTGGTGCTCAGGCATAATAGTTTGTTCAAAGCCAATGTTAATAGATATACGGGTATTATAGATGTCAAATAGTTTTGGTATTAACTGAACTCTGAACTGGTTTAATTCAGTTCTGGTTTAATTCAGTTCAGTTCTGAACTGAACTGAATTAAACCAAATTGGATGGTCCTTAAATTACTGGGTATTGTGGTGTCTTATTGGAATCTCCTCTCCTCTCCTCTCTGTAGTTGTGGTTTCTGTTGAAGTAACTAAAGCTTGAAAACTGGGCTCGGTGAACCAATCTGGGTTTTTAAAGTGGTCCTGGCCTTTATTTTTTGTGTGAACATGTTGCTAGATTCATAGAAATATTTGCTGTGTGTTTCAATGCTATCTATCATACCGCTTACTTTCATGGGTGGTTACAAATATGGGTATTAAAGTGTTTTTGACCTTTGTGTTTGAATGTGAATATGTAAAGTAGAATATACAGCTCCATATTTCCAATGCTACCCATTGCTCTAGCTTTAATGAGTGGTTATTCATTTTACCTGCTTGTTGTTGTCTTTTGTGTGAACATGATGTTATGTAGCAAAATGGTGGTTATTTTGCAGTATTTCTCCATGCAATCTCTCCTTTCAGCCTTCAATATTCAGGATTAGATATTTATGTTGTTGTGTATGTTAGTATGTCACATAGCATAGATATTTGAAGTGTATATTGTTCCCATAGGTGACGAAAATAAAAAGAAACCTGTTTTACAGGCCCGACCAACCATAAATTTGCATTTTTGAAGATTTGTTTTTAGTTTTGCCAAAATCATGTAAAATCAGCAGTTTTTTTGCCAAAATGTAACAATTTTGGATAAATTTTTAAAGAAAATTTCTTTGTAAATTGTAAAAAAAATAAATCTGATTTTTGGGTTATTTTAGGCATTTTTTTAAATTTTTCGAAATAAAAATCGCCCAACCGACTGTGGTATGAGAGGTCTGCCCACCCGTAAAACAGGATATTTTCTTTTTCGTCGCCTTAGCAGGGTAAATTTTAATCAAAGGCAGTTGCCCTTGATGCCCCATGCTGTGCGGTGATGCCCCCTAAAAACATCACAAACACCCTTATAGCTTGTAACTAACTGCCTTGAGTGCCCTTTTCATCCTCCAATTCAATGTTTGTACATAAGGCTAAATAAAATTAATTGTTTGTCTCAAAGCTCTCCTACTCTTGAAAACTAATGCGAAATGCGGTTTTATTTTTAATTTTTAATTTTTTTTTTTCATGTGTGACAGAAGTCATGAGTGCTATTCTAAATAGAAAAGAGTTCCATATGTTCTCATATATTTACATGTCAGATTCAAAATTAATGTTAAGATTGGCCTATTGTAAACAGAATAAGGAACCAATTCAATTAAATCTTATATTGCAAGTAAATATAAAAGGAGTTCATAAGGAATTTTTGCCAATTATGAAGAATATTTTTCAAAAAATAAAAATAAAAAAAAAAAATATTTTTTTTGACTTTTTGAAAAACTAACGCGCACACTAAAACTAATGCACACGGGGGCTTTGAGACAAACAATAAATTTTATTTAGCCTAATACAAAATATCATGCAGTTTAAATAAATGAAAAATATATTTCATTGAATGTCACAGTACTGAAATAAATATCTGATTTTATGTCTCTACTTGAGCAAAAATGCCTTGATGCCCTTCCCTATTTTGATAAATTGCAGTCATGCTTAAACTTTGCTGAGTTACTGTGATGCTCTTCAAAATTCTTATAAATCGAAGGCAATTCTAAGCCTTTTCAAAACTGCCGTGACCTTGAAATTTACTGGCCCTTAGAACCAGAACTGGATATGTAAATGTTACCCCAACATAGATTATTGAAGAAATTTGATGTGTGATTGAAATTAAATGATCATATGTGATGACTCACAACGAATGGGGGACTTTGGTTCCGACATCAAAATTGAATTTTTTTTGGCATCATGCGAAAGCTTAGAGTTTCACAAGTAATTTGGTACCTCATACATTTCAATACAACGATCCATTCCGAGGATATGGCTATTTTTTAGTAAGAGCGTGTTGATCACTTTTCAAAAATAGCAATTGGAGAAAACAGGCTTTAAATTTTGGGTTTGTGAAAGCATCAATTTTATTGATTACTATTCAACTATACACAAAATCTCCTTAGCAACGGGTACTTAGGAGCACTCAATTATCATCAAATTTGATACAGACATTGTCAAGATACATATCTTTAAATATATACCTAGGACAGTCGGTCAGAGAAGTGAACATTTGAGCTGAGAAAACGGCCTGTTTTTGAGGATGTTTTTTTTTTTTTCGATCACAAAATTGAATTGTCATAAAATCATCTTTTTTTGCAATTTTAAAGAAAACGGCTTGGTAGGAAGATTTTTAAAACTTTGAAGATTCATAATATCACAAAATCTCAAATTCGCCCCCAGACGAAAATTTTACCACTTCTCAACGTCAAAGCCTGATATCTCAATCTGCAGATCGTCGCAAAGTCCCCCTTTTCGGTGTGAGTCATCACCAATGTTGTTAATTTACCGGTAAATTAAAAACTGCCGTAAATTACCGGTAAATTTCGGTAAATTACCGGTAAAATAAAGTAAATTAAGTAAAATAAGTAAATTATAAAACTTCGAAAAAATGAAAACATTT
>JXSR01S028881.1:0-15997 GCA_000969725.1 Ophiothrix spiculata
TTAAGACCATTATAAAGGTAATTGATATCTGTATAAAAACATATCATCTATTTGACCTTGTGCTAAATATAAAATCTAAATTGATCATCTAGGGGGAAATTATGGTATAAAAGCATTGTTGTTTTACAAAGACTCACTGAAAGGCTGTCTGGGAAAAGATTTCTTGGGTATGCTGTAGCTTTTAAATTTATAGAACTGAAAAGGATGTTTAATTATACCAAATATGGTGAAACTTTAACAAATTTGAGGCATTTTACAATATTTCAAAAAATAACATATATTATTCATATTGAAGAGCCAATAAAATCTGCTGTAGGGTGCATAAAGACTGGTTGAAATGTGTTGTAACATAAATTTCTTCAAGAAACTTTTGAATAAATGTGTAAGTATGATTCTTCCTGTTGATTACTCCCTCATTAGTCCCACAAAACAAGCAATGATGGGTTTTATAAGCTTAACCACAGCAGTTTTTTAATAATTCATTTACGTGATCAGATAATCCAGGAAAAACATGGTGATGTTCCAAATTACCACATGTTCCAATCAGCCCAAGCTTTACCCTACCTGACACAGTGCACTTGCCTTGTCCTGGTTACCTTAATCACTTTAAGCATTGATGCGGTTGATTTTCGATATATAAAAAAACAACCACAACAGGTACTAGTTACGATATTGAGTTTGCCATGTTGACTCACATTATATAAGCTTGGTAGAAAAAGTGCTTTGGTACCAAAATCAAATCATAAAGTACATGCGACACTTTGAAAATAGACTATGTCAGCACACATTTGTATTTTTGTATTTTTATAAGCGAGATTAAATTAGTTGATCTCCGTCAAATTACAAACTGACAAAATGTTGCTTGCGTTTCATCACCACCAACCCACACACTTAACACTTAAATAACCCCTCCAAATTGTATATATTTGGTCTTTTTTTGAGGGGGGGGGGGGGGGGGGGGGAGAGAGAAGAAATTCACTATATAATAATTTTTTAACAATTAAAAGAAGGCCAAAACCATAAAACCCATGATTGGTTTATACCCCTATTGCAGGCGGCACACCACAAACAAAGCTCCCCATTGACTTACTGTACAAAATGGCATCCAAAAACACCCTAGAGCAACTGGTTTCTTCAACACTGGCTTTTCTTAATTGATTATGATCTCTTTTAACAAAAATGATGAAAAATATATACCATCAAGGCAAATTTTTCTAGATACCGTGCGTTGAAGGTAATACCGCCCCATCACTGAGAGCCACATTTCATATTTCCCAAATCTCATGCATTTTTTGGGAATAGACTTAAAAGTTTACCAAAGTACTCTGGAGATCAAATATGGCATCAGAAAAACTTTAAATAAACCTAAATCGATGATTAGATCAAAAAATACACCAAACAAATTGCCCTTCTACACTTTTTAAGGTCCTCATTTTAGAAGGGCAGTCAATTTTGCCTATTTTAGAAACACAGGATAGCGGCGCCAGCTTATTTAGTGGACCCCTATACCCCTCTGCAGAGATGCCACTGATTTCATTGAACAAACCTGGAAAAGCCATCAATTCTTGCAAATACTCCAAAAAGGGCCAAAAACATATGAAAATATGTAAATTAGAGATCATTAAAAACATGAAATCATGGTTTGAGCTTCTTAAAAACCTGATTTCAGGTTAAAACCTGAAAATTGGCATCTCTGCCTCTGACTAGTATACATTTTTTCTGGTTATAAAGGGCAGAAATTTTACTCTTTGCTGAAAATTCTTACCCTGCAGGCAGACCAGAACCACCAACTAATGATTAGTAAATAATTCTCTGACTACACCCCCAATTTCCTCCTACTGAAGGTCTATAAAAGCTAGAAATTATGAGAGACTACCATTGATTTACAGGGGAGATACCAGGCTTTGTATACCAGCCCATGTAATGGCGTCGTCAGCCATGGAGCTCATATTGGGGGTATTCGGATCCACTCGGTTCCCGCCAAAATCAACTCCTAGTGCTGAGACTTGGTTACGTGTAGAGACAACCTGTGCAAATAATACTTTACGCGAATGATACGCCAACCTGCACGCAAAGCATGTGTGCGTGTTTCAATATTCGCTCATTATGACAAGGTGCGATGCATCATCGGCAAGCTATCGGCAAAACCCTAAATACCCCTAATTTTGTCTCCATAAACCAGAATAAAAATGGCGGCGTTAGCCTTGTATCTCCCCTGTAAATCTATGGAGACCACACAAAAATCCTATCACACATGTACCCGGCACATGTACCTCTACAACAGCTTTCAATAACATTGTGAGAGACCAACAAAGCGCTGGAGATGCGTAAGGCTTCTGGGTGTGGACAGCACATGTGCATAAAACACAGAAGGATGGCCGCTTTCAAGGTACCTTAGATGTGAGTTACGAAGTGAGGCAGGGGCGTCGGAAGGAAAATAAAAGTGGTGCGGCCACCGGTAAAAATGGTGCGGCCTGTAACCCATTAGTTAGCCAAAATAAGTAAACAACTAAGCCGCATAAGAAAGAAGTCACTAAAAACGAACATATCCATTACTATTTTATGGTTAATGATGCTAGGACCATAATAAAACACATTAAATTAATTAATTTCTATTTTTTCTGGCTGAAAAGTGGTGCGGCCAAAGCCCACATGGCCCACACAGTTCCGACGCCCCTGAAGTGAGGACTTGATAGCATGAAGTAGTACCCTTTGAAAGACTGTACGGAGGAAATTGGTTGTGTAGTATATTTTGTCTATTTGGAACATGGATTCTAAACCAGAAATTCTTACCAATAACGGCAGGCCTGACCCACTGCCTGACGTTTGTTGTCTATTAGTTCTCGTAACGTTTGACCTGGCGAAATATAGCTCTCGTCTGTTTGTACAGATTCCAATGCATACCGTCTGTTGGCTTCATTCCTCTTATATCTGAAAATGAAATATAATCAAAAATATAGAGATATGTATTCAATTCTGAATTGTATATTCATAACTGTGATTTGAGAGATAAAATGGAAGCATTAACTCACAATGCCTTCTACTTTTTCTAGTCGCACAGATTTTGGGAATAATTTATGCACATGCTAAGTGAAATATCTGATTAGACTACCATTCACAGGATAATTCAAGATGTTCGGATATTTAGATATTTTTCATACAACTGATTTAGGAATAAATAAAATGGAAACATTGTCGTCCTGGATACCATGGTCACATTACCTTGCGGCAAGATTACGATGTGTTTACGGCCGTTGACTGACCGGTGTCGTGTCCGAGCGGTCACCAGCCAGTGTCTGTGAGCCATAGAGACGCCGGAAGCATGCCATAAGAATTTGATTCAGATTTAAAACCTTGCGGTTTGAATACGATGTCTTCAGTTATGGTCCCATAACCACCGGCGTCTGACCGGGCATCGCAAGCATTCACCGGTGTTATACCAATGTGTTGTAGCGTTGCGGCTTTCTTTTGCTTATGTGACCATAGCATTAGCAAGACTTTAACTGTCAGCTGTTTCTTATGATCTGTGAGTCAAAATAGGTCCCAGTATTCTTCAAACCTGTGAAATAGTTTTGGCAATCCAATCATATCAATATTACAACAATGGAGCTCATTCTTATCACTCAGATAGTGAGATGGGTACTGGGGGTTGTGAGGTACGTACTGCAAGCACACCCATTAAAAGCCCAAGGTAGTAGCAACTCATCCCCTTTCATAACAATCTACGATGACAGATATCCTATAGAGCCATCACGGCTATCAAAATGAGCACTCATTCCCGTCTTTTTAATCCTTTAAAATTATTTGCTGTCACAGCGGGAATTTCATCGATTCAGACACGTCAATTCAACATTGTTAATTGATGTAAAGCCCGCTACAAATTTCCAAATGGCATACTGATGATTTTTCAGCTATTTCATGAAATTCTAATGGTCTCTAATGGTTTAAGTTCACAGTTTCTTGAACAGACGATATTAAAATCATCTACAGTAGTCCAAAATCGTCTCAATGCCATTTCTAGCCAGAACTTAAAGTCCTAAGTGGCGTAACCAGATTTTTTGAAATGAGGGGGCAAGACGGAGCAGATATGTTTCAAGGGGGGGGGGGGTGAGAACAAAGCAAAAATAGGAGTTCTCCATAGACCTATGAACAAAGTCAAATTTCATTTGGGGGGCGAAAGGGGGGTGATGGTTTAATTAGTCAGGGGGGGGGGCGGGGCTGGTTACATCACTGGTCCTGAAGTATTGTGACCAGTGTTTCCACTAAAAAATTTTAGCTTGCGCCAATTCGAGCAAGTTTGACAAAGGTGCTTGCACCAAAATCATGAGCTGTGGCTGAAAATTGGCTCAATAAAGCTAGAAAAATATCTTTATCACACATTTTGAGAAACTTGTTGCGCCAATTTTCACCGCTCCTCCGCCATACGGCCTTAGCGGAAACACTGATTGTGACCATCACCTAACCCCATATACTTACCTCAAGTAACAGAAGGTCATTACCAGAATGAACACCACGGCACACACAGTGACTGATATTAGTAAGACCACTTGATGTATGGTGGTATCATACGTGTACACCTGGGGTGGTTCTGAAGTATTGTGACCATCACCTAACCCAATGTACTCACCTCAAGTAACAGAAGGTCATTACCAGAATGAACACCACGGCACACACAGTGACTGATATTAGTAAGACCACTTGATGTATGGTGGTATCATATGTGTACACCTGGGGTGGTTCGGAAGTATTGTGACCATCACTTAACCCAATATACTTACCTCAAGTAACAGAAGGTCATTACCAGAATGAACACCACGGCACACACAGTGACTGATATAAGTAACACCACTTGATGTATGGTGGTATCATACGTGTAAACCTGGGGTGGTTCTGAAATGAACACAGAGAAAGAAGCAGCAGAGTTAATTATCACATGAATCATAACCATTCCACAAAACTCAATCGAGATGCAATGACGCATACATGATTGCATGATATTCCATCTGAATTTCCGTTTCTATGCGGTTTTGAATCAAATATGTCGACAGGATCAATGGAAGATATCTATTAATATGTATCTTAGTATAGATCTGGCTATATTTCACACCTGTATACTGTTGATCTTGATTTGGTGGCAGCCATCTTAGAATTGAACTACATAGCCCTAAATGGGTCCACTACACTAAATAAACTGGCGTCATAATCCGGCATTTCTAAAATCAGCAACATTGACTGCCCTCTCCTAAATGAGGACCTCAAAAGTGTAGAAGGGCAATATGTTTGGTGTATATTTTGTTCTAATCATGGAGTTAGGATTAAGGATTATTTAAAGTTGTTTTGATGCCATTGTTGATCTCCAGAGTACTTTGGTAAACTTTTAAGGCTTTTCCAAAAAATGCTCGAGATTTTGGAAATACAAAATGTGGCTTTCAGTAATGGGGCGGTATCACCATTCAACACATGGTATCTCGAAAATGTTGCCTTGATGGTGTATATTTTTCATTATTTTTGTTTCGAGCCCCGGTGGAAGCCACTAATTTTTGACACCCAAAATCAAAAGCCAAAAGATCGCTCAGGAAGGATGTACGTCAAGCTATTGTAATTACTTAAAAGGGTACATTATAACACCCAATACGTGTGAAGGCTACAGTTTTGCACCAAATACTTGTTAAGGGGTGCATTTTCAGAATAGGGAAAATACTTGTTTAGAGTGCTTTTTGAAACCCTGTGGTTGCGCATGATATCCACTGGTCAATGGAGGTGGCACAAGGTGTAGGCCTACATGCAGCTTTGAAGTTATTTTACCTGCTTTTGGAATATACCAACAAAAAAATTATTTCTATTTTTAGTTCTCTAGAAACCAAAATGTCAACAAGTTTATATTACCCCCATCAATTACAAAATACCAAGGCATTATTTCTACAGATGTGAATTAATTATTTATGGATACAAAGCCAAGCAACAACAAAAAAAACCTTTCTAATACTAGCAGTAGACAAAAAGGTCAATGGTCGTACGGTTACTACGGCACCAACATGACTCAAATCAACTAAACAATCCAGCATATATTAGCGAGAAAATACAAACAACCAAACAAAAGTTGGCAATCAAATTATCTAACCACTAATTTCCATTCCATTGAATAAATTCCTGGATAAATTCACACATTCATGTTGCTCTCAACATGTCGTCTTGAATGAACGAGGGGAGAAAAGTCATCGCCGGCTTTGTGTTAATATCGGCCAGTTGTTCTCTATCCACTGGCGGATATTGTTTGCGGTATCATAAAGCGTCAAAAGAAACACACGGTTGTACAGCATCATAAAAGTAAATCTAACAAACTATTACTAAGATACTGTATTCTTTTCTGAGTAACATTATGGAAAATAAGGTAACATACTGCTAAATCTCCCCCATACTGTTAGATCTCCCCTGAAATGATTAAGACTTGAAAATCACACATCGGTCATATGTGCTTAAGCAACGCCCGGGCATTATGCGGCTATCAAATGCATCCCCTGCCCCCCACTACCCGGGCATAGCAGGGACTTGAACGGGGCCGTAATATTGAAATTTGTAACGGCCCCATTACAGCCCCGGGTACAGCCCAGCAAGGCGGGGGACATTTTTCTGTTACGGCCCCGGTCAGTCCTCGCTCCTTGACCCTGTGTATGCCCAGCCAAACTGTTGTGATTATGGATTTTACTTTACACTGACAAAATATTCATAACTTGTATGACTTGCATTTTGCTAAATTTGTATCAGTATGATGTTGATCCCAGCCATATTCAGTTACTGTCCTTTTAAAAAGTTTATAATTACACCTCATAGTCCCCGGGTAGTTTTCCTGGCCCATTTTAGTAGCAAACGTCCCCGCATATGCCCTGGGTATGCCCCGGGTATACGGGAACATAGTTTTCTATCAATCCCCGGTCAGATCCCCGCCTACTTCCCCGCTATGCCCGGGTACCGGGGGGCCGGGGATGCTTTTGATAGCCGCATTAGATCTGAGTGGACCCCTTATGGATTGTAATTATGTTAGGTGAACAAACCATCAATAATGTGTTTTGTCTTCATGTCTCCAACTTATGCATTTTTATCCTTCATGACGTGCAGTCGTGGACTCGTGTTGCAATTCACTCATGCATTTGCTAAAAACAGCTGAAAATGTTAACGGAATACTTTTGTGAAAACAGCTGAAAATTGGGACTGGAAATTTTGCTTCCAAAACTCGTATCAAAATGAAACGATGGAAAATTAATGAAATTACCTTTGCCAGTTTAAAAGAGAGTTATCAATTTCTATTTCTTGACTATTTGTGTAGCATGAAATTGATAATAGTTGCCAAGTTACAGGTTCAAGCTATGCTTTCCTTTGAACCATAATCAGACTGATCACAATACAAACTCTATGGTACCAACAGCTGAAAGTCAAGCATGAACAAGTAACCAGGACATGACGCATTCTCTATGACGATGAATTATGTACTAATGACACTATTACCCCACTCAGACAGAGCCTAAAAAGTCATCTTTAGTCGTATTCAAGTTAAATCAAGTTCAAAATTAGGTTATGTGTGAACAGTTCGAGCTGACTTAAGTCGTTTTTCAAAAAGTTGTCTTACATTGAATATTTAACTCGCTGAAAAGCAAGTTAAGTCGCGTAAGTAAGCCGATGTTACACGACTAACGGCAAATTTCTGTTGTCGTTAGTCGAGTTGAATTCGTGTTTACTTCCACAACGCATTGACCTGGAGCGTACATTATTTCCACAAATTACAAGTCAAGTCCATTTCAATTAGACTTCAACATCGCAGCGTGTGGGAACGGTCGTAAGTTGAGTTACTTTCAGCGAATCAGAGGTTGTGTTTGAAATTAAAAATGTTCTTAATGTTGACTTAAGCTGACAATTTTGTGTGTCTGAACAAGGTATACGTTGAGGGCCATCCTTTAGTATGGGGGTCAAAGGTGCAAAGACTATCTTACCTGAATTTGCGGTAGTAGTAGGAGGTAGCGTTGGCGACAATTTAATATTACACATATCTACATCATTACAACATTGGATACTACGCGACACTGTATGCGGGGAGCCATCCCCTTGACACTGCATCCAGCCTCCCTCTAACTCAGGCGGCAGACACCCGTGTGATCTGTAACGACAACAATAAAAGAGCAAAACAAAACATTATTTTCATTATATAACTCATGAAGGATATATGAAACAATCAAAATTTTCAATAGGAACAAGCGCATTGTTTACTTGCACATATGTTGATGTTTTATATTAAAAAGATGCGCTATTCTCCCATAAGTAACATAATACAAACCATAAAACAATAAATAATGAAAAAGTAATTAAGAACAATCAGGCTATAATATATACGTCCTTTGTCTCAAAGCTTCGGTTCATGTTGGAAAAAGTGTGCCCATTATCTTCTTTCAACCAATCTTTTACTTTTTTTTTTTGCAAGCAACAAAAAAATCCAAGAAGGTTCCAAATGTTCCCCATAAATATAATCGTTAAGGCTGCGATCATATAGAAGTATATGGTATTCGTTATATGCTATTCGATGGCTATATGTTATACAGGCATGGCGAGCTATTTGTTTTTTTCGAATAGTGCCCTCTTACGTGACCCAGTAGCAACAAATTCAAGTGTTTAATTGAATCTACACATGTGTCCAAGTAAAATCATACACCGTACACCCGATTAGTACAGTTGTATGTGATTGCAGCCTAATGTTAAGGCGTAGGTCTTTACGACTACTTATGGTACCTGATCAAACTTTTGCACAGTACAGTCAGTCCAGGTTGAAATACGACCGATGTAGGTAGTTGGGTTACTTAACTATATACATCTTGGCCGGCATTAAAATTGTACATCGTATACCCAAATACTATAGTTCTATGTGATCGCAGCCTAATGTTAAAGGGGCTTTGGACAAGCTCAGCATCATTTTGGTTAATATTTATTTGCAGAAATCTATGCATTCCGTACAAAAAGAGAGCAGGAATTAAAAAATATTAAGAAACAGGTGTTCATAATTCAACGTTCAACAACTTCAACTGTGATGATCATGCTAATTTCAATGTTACTTGCAAGAAAAAAACTGATGTACACATACATATTTACTTGAAAACTAAGGTTTTTAAAGTATGTTTTGAAAAAAAAAATGAAATAAATAGCTTCCATTTTCACAAGCTGGGGAGCTTTGAGCTAAGGATTTTTTAAACATAGCTTAAGTCAAATTTGGAAATATTTGGAAATCAATGCAAAATTCTAAAATTCTGCAAGAATATAACAAATTTCATAACCCTTGTGAAATCAGCAAAAGTAAACCCATTTCTACCTTTGGTAGCATTTAAAAAATGATTTCTTAACAACTTATATTTGTCACAATTTTCCCACTCGAAAAAAAAAATATCTGGATTGTCTGCTGAATTGCAATGTTCTTATTTTGTCTCACTCTCTATAATGACATCAATCCATCTTAGCAACAATTTAATTTGCCTGCATGCGAACAAACATAATATTCTAAATGTCATGTTACGTTGTTATAATCCCGCAATGGATGAACACAAAATTGTAACATCAATCCATCAATTCGTGACGCAATAATTGCCTTTCCAAGTCATTCATCAACAAAATACGCAAAAGCTTAAACCAAGGTCGCTTCTTAATGTAAAAGGTAATGCGCACACTACATTCCACTTTATGTTTACGGGACTGCATGTTGGTCTAATTTACATGTCAATACAAGCGTGTGCCTGATAAATGCCGATGTATGCCTTAACGTAAGATTTTTTGAACAAAAAGGTTATATGATCCCGAGAGGGGGGGGGGGGGGGGGACGACTAAGATTTTGGTTGGGTACAGATGAGTGGCCAGAGATGGACTACATCCCTATGTTTACTCAGTATATTAGCTCTCAATCAATGGGTTTAGATGATTACAACAAGATTACAAGTATATTGAAATATAAAGAATGTATTCAGAAATCATAGCTGGTCCCTTTATGACATTTTTTCATAGCTATATCATTTGATCATTTTACTTATTTATCTAGTGGGTAATCAGTATCATCATCACAAAACATCCATGATCAATAATCTTTTGACTTTTATATAAAATATCTGGACGGAAGAAAAAGGTCGATTAATTCATATGATATGAAGAGATTTAAAGAAACCTGAGTTGAAAATTAAAAAAAATCAACAACATGTATATATTAATTTGCATGTTTAGACTTGCATTTAAAAAATCAAGATCCAGTTGACCCCTGCAATTTGACCTTTTTATTCGTTGGTTTTCAACAGCACGGTAGCTCGCATAAGTCACCAATGAAAGACTTGGCGACTAACAAGATCAGCTTCAAAATATGCTTAATCTTGTGCCACTTATCGTTTACCGCATTACATAATCTAACAAGACGTTATCAATTACCGTTTGGTTAACGAAGGCTCCAATTATCTCATTATCCTGGAAATATCTACTTTAGAGCTGAACTTGACATATATAATCAGTACATCAACAACTCCATATCTATCTATCAATGTCAAAATTATTCAGATTTACAAGAAGTACAGATGTTTTGTCGTATGTTTTATGGTAATTTTTTTGACAGCATTTAGAAGGATTGCAAAATAAACTTATAATACAGAAATACTGGGGAGGGAAAGTTCTGTTTATAATGTGCAGAGATTTACTGCAACAAGATAGGTCTTAATATTTTTGTTTTTTTCACATGGATAACAAATAACAGTACAAGAAATAACAAAAAAAACCTACTTTTTTTAAAGTTGGAGTTTGAGCACTGACTTATATCTTAAAATATCTCTAATATGTAACTTCAACCCCACGGGTAGTGATCACAAATATTTTTTTTAAGTAAACATACATGTAACAGCATTTGTGTAGGTACCATACAGAGATGTGAAAATTTGCAGCAATGTCCCTTTACATTTTTGACAAAACTGCCTTGCTTCCGAGAGAAACAACCTTGCCCCACAATGCAATGCGAAAAAAGGTGTTTTTAAATGGAGTGGGTAAATGTATATACCTGGGCAATTACAGACTAACTGTATGATGATCTACTTGCAAGTGGATTCTGTTGCATTATGGGACAGATATTAAGGTACAAAGTCCAAGAAAACATTAATGGTGAAGCTTTGGTATTCAAAAGGCTCCATGTGCTAATAGTGGTTCCTGAACTAGCAACATACATTTTTTGGGAAAAAATGTTGAAAAAAATTACAATTATAAACAATGTTGGTATTTTGTTTACCGTAAGGGTATAGAAGGCAACTTGATATTAAAATTAAATGGTATAAAGGCAGGTACACAATGAGCATTGCACCCCAACAACAACAACAACAACAACTTTTTGCAAAATCCTTTTTGAAATCCCGCATCTGGACCTGATAGACATAACTAATATTATGATGCAAAACAAAATTGTCCCTCCTAAATAGTTCATCCGAAAGAACCAGGACGGGCAGCGAGGTAACTCTGAGCAGCGAGGGCACCCTCGTTTCGACCTCATGCCCATGGTATGACTACTCCCAAAATAACCAACCAAACAAACACCGCAAATGCACTCTGGGATTTCAGGTGTAACAATCTCTAAACTAGCCCTCCTTCGTCAGCTGCTCATGGAAGCAGCATGGTGCTACTGGATATTGACCAATTTACTACTTTCCTGTTGAAAATTAGGCTTAATAGAATCTGTCACCTCCCACAAGAAGCCCTGCTGATTGGCGTTCAAAAAACGTGTTGTCAACGACATCAACATGATTTACACAATTTCATCCAATTTGCCAACTTAAATTTGAGCATGTTTTGGCTTTGACTTAGCAATTATATTACAATTTTACTGTGAGAATTAAAAGAAGACATCAGGATCTTCCCATCATGCCTTGCTTCCAATGGGATTTTTGTACAGATTTTGATGAGATGGTTTAGGGATGAAACATAGTACAATTACCAAATCTCATCCAAAATTTGCATTTCAAATATGTTTTATATCTCATCCAAAATATGCATTTCAAATATGTTTTCTCCCTTTAACCTGTACAAAATTCCATATGAAGCGAGGCATGATGGGAAGGTCCTGATATCTTCTTTTGTAAGAATTGTTCATGTGCCAAGCCTGAAACACTTAATACCAGATGCCAATTTTCCTCTCAAAATCATCAAAAACTGTTTACTGTCCCATAAACCATCAACATTTATCAAAATGTCCAACGTAGGAATATGTAACCCATAAGGACATACCAAAAGTCGCATTTCATCATCATTCATTCATTCATTTACGGTTAATGAATAATTAAATTCTGGTTTCAAGTAAAAATTGTACTTCCAGATCAGCAGAGTTTTTTAAAGACTCCAATGTCCTTGAACACTGGGTGAACTCAGAAGTTCACTTGCATATTAATTGTGAAACAATTGGTTACAATTCATTAGCTACAGGTTAAGAAAACATTTGATCCCCAAGATTCATGAGACAAGAATTTACTTCAAAAATCTTGATGCATGTTTTGCATTCCTTCGAAATTATAACTGAAATCTTGTTTGTCACAGTTCTACATCATTTGAATATTAGCTGAATAAGAAATGGGACACGCTACATCAAAAGGTGTACACAAATTGTCTACCTTTAACAAAATTCAGATTTTATGTCATTTGAAAGGGGATTATTATAAGCTATAAAGCGATACCTGGCTTGTGAAAATTGGTGTTTTGGAGTTTGGATTTTGAAGTTATGATGAATAGTGTCTGTTTTGAACCTGGACATGCCTCTGTCACATTCAAGGAAGAAATTCTGAAACATCCTGACCATAACCTCATTAATATAAAGAAAATAACACTCAAAAGTCCATTTTGATCATAAAATCTGGGTATTAAAAACCCACAAATGGATAATACATATCAATGTTTGGGGTGTTAAAAAGTGTCACAAAAATGCTAAAAGAATATTTGCACATTAAAAAATACATGTCTTCTGGATAAAAAAAGACAGTATTATCATATGAGTTTGTATGACCTAAATTACATCAATCATATTGTAAAAAGATCTTGATGACACCTTTCCATAATTTATGAAACTTAAATCATGACCTATAGTTCTCTTCCCTAGTAAAAACAAACGATTGAGGTTTCAAACTCCGGTAAACATTTCAATTTTGGAGACAGCTTTCACCAAGCCAACCAGCTCCAGTTTCTTTACCCTGCTGAGAACGCTTGCCGCAACTAAATTATGTCACGTAGCTCTGCCCTACAAAGTAAAAGCGCAGTTTGTGCCTTGCAGTTATAGTGCAAGTTACTTCCTTTTCCCTCAAGAGAAATCCTGCACAATTGAACAGACAATCAATTCTCTATCATAATTTAAGGTAGTATCTACTTTATCAAAAATGTGTAAATACAACTTTTTAGCATGGGAGTGGATTGAAGTGAAATTGCATGATTATTGGAAGTATCTGCTATGCTTTATAAATGCACATACTGCCTTTAAACGTTGTTTGGCAGAGCTAGCACTCATGGGAAGATGTACAGAAAACCAATCTCATTTGGACAAATATTGAAATTCTTCCAAGTCGCTGTCATTATGATTCTCCGACATTTTGCACTCCTTCTTTGCACTGTGAATTTACCACATTTTGGACAGATTTAGTTTTGTGAATTTCAAGATTTTAAAAAATAGATAAATAAAATAAAAATTTTCCTAACTACCATCATAATTTACCTTGCAAAAAACATCGTTTCCAATCTAAGTAATAGCACAAAAATTGATTTGTGAAACTAGATTTTTGTAACAATACCTAGGCCTACTAAAATTTTCTTTGATTGAAGAGAGCCAATATTTTAAGATACAGCTTGTCAATAGACCTATCCTGCTGAGGTTGGCTCGCAAAATCTAGGTTCAGCTTGTGAAAGTTATAGCCTATTCACTTATACTACAAGGCTCTGTCACACATTATCGTATAGAGCCAAACGTACGACGAAATTACTTAATCCCACTATTGTTTTTATACATAGTTGTTTGTCATGTGTTCGTTAGATGTGCATTCAATACGTTATCCAGGGATGGTACAATTTGTGACCCCACTTCCGTGACCCCACTTTTGTGACCCCACTTTATTCTTGCCAATTGTCTACCAATATCACAAAACTGATATTTTTACGCAATCTTAAAATCATCCGAGGTCATTAAGGGGGTCTTAAAGGGGTGGAAAGGGGTCAAAGGTCAAATTCTCGAAATGCTCCGATTGACCTGAAATTTGATATGGATGTGCTTTAGGACATTTTAAGAAACAGAAACACAATTTTAAAATCATCGGAGGTCATTAAATGGGTCTTTAGGGGGTCAAAACGGGTCAAACGTCAATCTTTCACCCCTTTCGACTCCCTTGTGACACTCTAATTGATCTCGGATGGTTTTTAAATTGTGTTTATGTTGCTCAAGATGTCCTAAAGTACATCCATATCAAATTTCAGGTCAATCGGAGCATTTTCAGAATTTGACGTTTGACCCCTTTTGAACGCCTTAAGACCCCCTTGATGACCTCAGATGATTTTAAAAATGCGTACAAATATGTGTTTTGTGATATTGGTGTACAATTGGCAAGAATAAAGTGGGGTCACAAAAGTGGGGTCACGGAAGTGGGGTCACAAATTGTACCATCCCCTTTATCCATATGGTTGTGTCAGTTATGCATACAGTTGTATCTATTTGGCACAGGTTCAGTATGTGAAACTTTATACATTACTTGAACATTTTGGGCTCTATACGGTGATGTGTGACAGATCCCTTAAACTCAATGCATACTGTAGTACATGTACAGACTATGACTATGTTTTACTACAGGCACATATGTAAAAATTATATTGATCTAAAAAGGAAAACAACATATGGCTGTTAAATTTTACCCATTTTTAGCTATTTTAAGTCTATATTAATTGATTTTTTTCAAAGCAAATGTAAACAAAATACTGTCCTATCTAGTGATGGTTTTGCATTTAAGATTAATAAACTACTGGAAAATCACTATTCACAAAAGTAGTGTCAAATTGGGCTTGCATCACAAAAGTGACAAGTCAATCAAAGTTAGTATAGTCTATTGTGTTTTACCAGATGAAAAATCTTTGGATTTGTGCTTTTGTAAAACATATTAATAAGCTATCGTACAGATTTTAAACTCTTAAGTAGCAAATAGCTGCATTTAAAGTAAAAAGAATTAGTGCTTTTATAAATTGTCAATGTAACTGGGGACATGAGGCTGAGCATCATGAATTGCCTCTTTAAATTCCAAAAGTGGGTTACAAAAATTCTTCAAGACAACAATAGATCCATCATCACCAGCATTAAGCATCCATCAGCAGACCCAGTCTGTCTCCATCTTGGTTCATTTCCTCCAGACATCCTCACCACGCCCACACCTTTGTCAGAGATGGAGGATCTAAAGGTACAGGTTGTGTCTAACAGTCAAATCCCAGCGTGAAGTTGAAATCAGCAATCACCCAACTCCCAATTTGGTTGGATTGTTTATATCCAAGAATGTAGGTCTTGTAACCAGATACTAAACAGTTCAAAATTCATCTTTTTTGGAAAACCCCAGAGGAGAACGAGAACCAGGTCAATTACTATTACACCTGGATTTAAAATGGTCCAATATAAAAATTTAAATTATACAGCAGAAAATCAACGATATTTGCTTCTCTTACTCTTAAAGTAGGCCTATATATTAACATGATTAAAGTTGCAACCCATGGCAAAACCATTGCATGCACATAGAGAATGTCTGTCTGCACCTCCTTCCACAAATTACATCCTCCAGGCTACTGGTATACTATCAAGCTGGGGTCAAGTGAGGTCATATCCCTCGGGCCAACTGGGGGACAAAATGAGAAAACCCTCACCAAACCATACACTCATTCTGTTTTCTTATTTGCTTACATGGATTATAATAGAGAAGGCTGGATTCAATGGCGGATTTTGTAC
>JXSR01S028883.1:20600-31186 GCA_000969725.1 Ophiothrix spiculata
TCGGTCTTTTTTCTCCATAGACTTTACGTGTGGCAAAAATGGCCTCACCGTTTGTTTGGGTCCAAAACGCACGTGTAAGCCATTGTGCATAAATTATGACGTCACAACTGTCCCGGCGTATAGGAAAATACCTTGGTGATTCACAACATTGATTAACAAAAGTTATTCATAATTTAATTCAAAAATCCAATGAATGGTAGTTGTGGTATTCAGAAGTCCCATTCATGCAAATGAATACTATGGCATGCTCTCCCGCACATATATAGTGTACTCAACAACGGAATAAAGCTCATTATCCTCATTAGCATAAATGGGACTTCTTAATACCACCATTACCCAATGAATAGAATATTCGATCAATTATGTTAGACTCCCGCATACGTTTGATCCTGCATAGGTTTGAAAAGGTAACCATGATGTTTCATGATATAAAAAAAACCCTAAATAATTAAGGAAATATTGCAGAATTTGTTCATATTTATCATGTTTTTATAAGGGGTTTTATTCATAATTGACTTTGGTAGGGCGTGACGTGTATGTCAGATAAATAATTCGAATCACTGTCTTTCTGAAATACACGTATAATGTGTCTTATCAGGGAATGTTTCGGAGTTAGTCTCTCATACTAACTCCTCAACAATCCCTGATAAGACACATTAATTTCAGAACGACATGATTCTCATCCTTTATCTAGTATCCTTTATCTACTTTGCATCCGTCATCATTTTCCGGTACTGAAACCCGAAGTAGCTTGAACATGACAAACACGACGAAAAACGTTTCTAGTTATTAACCTTCCGGGCGGTGTAATCTGAAATCAAGTTTTTGATTTGCACTAAAGTTTTCTTCCTGCCAAGTGTGATTTAGAGCGAGAAGAATATCGCTTGCACTTTTTAGCCCGTGCTTAGGTCCTGTGCAAATTAACTTGTAATGAGCAATTGTTTTGAACTCTCAAAACATAAGAAAAACTTAGTAGCTATATTTTTTTGACGTAAACTTTAATACAGGAGCCATATCCTAAAAAAAAAGTGTATCAGCATTACTTGTTTCTTTGCGTAGAATGACAAAACAAGGTCGTTTCTTGGGTTTTGAACAGCATGCAAATGGGCACTCGATGTACGTATTAGACTGATCAACTCCTGGTAATCAGAAATGCTAGAGTCCCGGGGTGCTAGAATTCTATTTGAAGACAGAGGGTGATTTAAGCCCTTCCCATAACACACAGTAACATACCAGTAGACCCCATGGAAAATTAACCAAGATCACTCCACTACTGCATTCATTTGTATGGTAAACAGTTTGAATTTACTCTATTTCAAACTGTATTTTGGGAATGAAAAACTCTGTCCAACTCAGGTTTGTTTGTATTGATATCAAGCTGTGATTATCCTCTTTCTGAAGGTCCTTTTCAATCACAGTTGGACAAAATAATAAATTTTCTATAGCAAGTTTTTCATCAGTAGTTTTACATATAAGTCTATGCAGTTGGTTCACTCAGTGAGCTGTTTGTAAGCTGTGGAAGAGACTGTTTGAATTGTATGATGGGAAGGGCTTAAATCAACCTCTGATTTGAAGATATCCCGCTAATTCAAACCACGAAACAAACATTCTAGTTGATAATTTTACCCTCAAAGCTACCCCTGGTTTCAGTGCCTTGTCCAACACCACCTGTCCAACAGGAGCGATCAGGGAAACGGTGCTAGCGCTACCTCAAAGCATGCATTATGCGGTTTATCGCCTAATAAACTCAACGTCATAAGTTCCTACGTGTGATTTTACCTAAGATCAATAAAATTTAGTTTGTGTGCCAAAAATCATCAGAAAAACGTTAATTTAATTCATCTGTAGGCATGTTAAAATCATGGGTAGGAACTTTTGACGTGGAGTGTTTGTACCGTAAACAATTGGGACAGGCCGAGCATCATTGGCATTATCGCGTTCATAATGCAGTATCGATATGGACAACTGTTGTAGCATTGCTAAGAACAGGCAAGCAAGAAACAATTTAAAAGTGACTGTGCGGACTGCTAAAGAAGCACCTCTTTCGATAATAAATTCAAACCGGGTATTGCTATCAACTGAATACGTCAATACCGTATTTTATAAGTTATACATAAGTCTAAGATTAGTTGAATATTGGGTGTTTTGAGATGTACTTTCGTATTTTCTCTCTTTCTGGATACGAAGGAGAGGTTGGTTCGCAATATTGCTACGTATTCATATTTACAGATCGCTGCAGCTACAGCTGAGAAATCATTTGAATACAGTACAGGAGATTAGTAATATGTCTTCAAAAAAAAAAAAAAAAAAAACATGGTTATTAATATATGAAGACCTGAGAGCAAAAAGTACTTTAGTCCACATTTGACCAAATTAAGTTATCACTGGTTTATGGCCCTCTGGGGTCAAAAAACATAGTAGTTAAGTTTTATTCCAAAAAAAATGTCTAAACTCACTTTTTGAGGTGGGTCTATTTTCGCACTTACCCCAACTTGAGCGTAAAAAGTACTTAAGTCTACCCTAAAAAAAAAACCAAGGAAATACATGGCGATGTAGGTCCCCATATTCAAAATATTTATTTTATCGCTTATTTTGTGTTATTTTAGATCATGCATATACGTTTGTTTTCCAATATATATACCATAACATTTTTTCAGGGGGTGGCCATTTTTTTGCCATGACTGCCAATTTGAGTGCAAGAAGTACTTAAGTCCATATTCAACCATTTTGAGTAATCAAGGAAGTTTTTTGAAAAAAAAATCCCCCTCCACAGGCAGAAGAAAAAAAAACCCACCTGAACATGGAATAAGCAGATAAACAATAATTTGCAGGGAAAAAAATTGCCCCTAAATGGGATGCGAAAAAAATAATCAACCCAGAACCAACTTCCTGCTCCCTCTGGATATCTAATGGTGCGTCCCTTACAATGTAACCAGCGCCATATCCTGATGTCAAATTTCATTAAGCAGCGAAACAGTAAAAAAATTGCAATGAAAACCGTGAAATATCCGTTTACGTCGTTGCAGTATATTCACCAAAACTTGTACTCTGCCCTACGTGTTCCAGGCTGCACAGGTGGCACCCTACATAAGGTAAAAATAACAGAAGAGAAAGAAAATAACGGCAGTATATTTTATCGCAATAAATATAAACAGGAACGTCATTTTGAAACCGATCAGGAGTCGAAATCTCCAGTTATGCGAACATTATTTTTCACAACTTTGAATTAGCTTACAGCCTTAGTTACCTTCTGATTTTTGTGTTTTCAATCTGTTTTAAACAACATTAACATATATGAATAAATTATAGCTAAATTCGGTATTTTACCCAATTTTAAAGCCTTTCTAATAACCTATATTAAATGAATCTGTCGTGTTAACTTTTATTATGATAAGTATCTATCCTTGATTAACACATATTCACAGAAACACAAAATCGCAAATTTTGTTTATTATATACTGTCTAACCAGTCCCGGTGTAATGAAATACAGCGTCCGTGTGACTGAGTGTCCTAGCTACTATACAATTATGTAAAACGTACTTGTATATGTTCCGTGTTGTTCAATTAGACTCGGGACTCCTGGTTATGGGAGACACTCAGTCTCACAGCTAATCAGTTCAACTCGTGTTATATGTTAATATGTTTTAAGTACACATTACAACTTCCCAATTTGCACTATCCCCCAGCACACAACTCTGACACCTTATATACAACCTCCCATGCTAAAATGGATCATATGCGTGGCACGTGCGTCATCCCTTTTAAGGGATATTTATTTCCCCTTTCATAATTTGTTTTGGTCTTTTGTTTACACAATCAAATGTTTTCCAATTCATCAGTTTAAAGATGCAAATAATCAAGGTCATAGTGAAATGAACAATATAAAAAATATCATTTGAAATAGAAACATACCACTAAATGCTTGTCATCAAATTCGTGTTGATCCGACTGTGTTTTCTGTTGGTACTTTTCTTTTCGCAGTTCACTGTTAAGAACAACTTTTTCCAGCTCTTTCTGCAGGACTATGGCCAGAGGTTTTTGGTGTGTTTCCTTCAGCGCTCTCAACAAATCATCCGGCCAATCGTCTTTCTTTCTTTGCAAAAGAAATCGTAGTAGAGTTTTGGCATTTTCTACTCTAGCTTTGATATCTCCTTCTTTTGCTCCTTCGATGTAGGTGAGTTGTGACGTCAACATATTTGGATCCATTTCAGCAGTAAGTTCACTCCAAAGGCTCTTCAATACAACTCGCCATTGTACAAGACGTTCGGAAATTCCTGTTGGTAACATAAAAGGCAAATGCATTTTAAGTGCAAAAAGAGAAATTGAGTCGATTTACTTTAAATAAACGTTTTTGATATAAAAAAAATGTTCTTTTCCGATTAATAGCAATTCCGTGCCTACAATATGTTCAACATTTGTTGGTCAAGCTACAGTTTTACGTCTTCATTCATAACATTTCAACAGTTGAGTTCACAGAAATTAATTTTATACTATATATAAAAATATTACTCCTAAAGCTTCAAAATAACTTGAAATCTGAAATAATCTTGAAATGGACATCTTTAGGAGTAGTAGATGATGCTTAAGGTGGAGGTGGGGGGGGGGGGGGGGGGGGGGGGGGGAAGCGTATCTTCCATAAATGTAAGTTACCTCCACTATCGGGTACCTATAGCTCTTGGTTTTGCTATCAGTAGATAGGTATGGTCCTCTCCTATCCAATGATACCAATATAACAAAAATTGGCCAAGGCGTTACGTAATTATGACGTCATAAAGGTCTTTCATTTCAAAAAATCTCCTAATGAAGAACGGAAATGATAATTCAAACATGCCCTGCAGGTTTCAGCTTCATAGCATGCATATTTTTTTTTTCTTCAAAATGGCGACTTTAAATTTTCTGGGGCTTCCCCCACCCCCCCCCCCCTACACCCCACACCCCACCTTAGGTGTTACCCCCCACCCCGATTTTTTCATCAAAATGACCGCAAAGGATGTAAAAGAGATTACCCAAATGCCATGTGTCGGTTGCTTTTGCGTTTTTATGCAGCGGGGAAACAACCTTGCAACACCCCCCCTGGGTAGACGATGGTTAAGCATCAATGGAAGTGGTCACTCCAAAATGGTATCTTAATTTATTATTTCATTTTTTGTGCTTTATAAATATTGGAATACTCACCAAAGTCTATCTTTGATTCCTTTGATATCGCTATTGGGTTCTGTTTTTAAAAAAAAGAGAGTACTTGAGTAGTAAGATAGAGGATTTGGATTTTTTTTCATAAATGTGCATATATTAATATTCACGAAGTGGGTGTGGTCTAATTTGCATAATGATAATATTAATGAGATGGACATGGCCTAATACGCATACTGATGAATAATAATGTGGGCGTGCAATATAGTATTTTGGGCGTAATGTAGAACATTTTGTGGAATATGTTTCTCTTTTTGGCACATTTTTAAGCTTAATTTAAGGTAATTTATCTCGGTTTGGGATGCTTTTAGCCTATATTTGGTTGATTATTGCGGATTTTGGCGGATTATTCCGGATTTTGGCGGATTCTGCGGAGATTCTACTCTTTACAGATAAAAGAAAAGGACATTCCCAAACGTGGATTCGAACCGCAAACCTTCCGAACTACAATGGGACGCTCTATCAATTGAGCTACATTGGGCGACAAAATAAATAAGCAACACGGCGACAAATTACTTTTTCTAGGTGAATACTTTAAATTTATATTCGTTGAAATGAGTCAAATGCGTCAATCGGCAAACCATGCGGCGTTAAAATACGCGGATATGCGTCAATCGGCGCACCATGCGGCATCGTGCGTCAAGTACGCCGTCAATATTGTCGAACGCAGTAATAGATTGGCAAAGGAGTCGAATTATCGTCCGGTGTATGGCTCCCGGGCTCCGAGTTTTTTTCGGCGTCCATGAAAATGCGATTCCATGTGTAATTTAACAAAATAGTCTTTTGCCACCGAAAAATGGATGAAAAGCACATGCATGCTTTCATATACTAATACATGTGGAATTAAATTCGGGATCTTGAATTTTTATTTAACAAATGGTCATAACAGAACAAGTAAAGATATTTAAGCCAAATCATTTGGAGGGTATTAGTATCTACCTATTAAAACAATAAATTAAAAAAATGAAAAGTCATGAGTGACAGGGGGCACATCATTTTTAACACTTTATAGTATTGCTTTAAGGGATAATCGGCATTAAAATCACCAAAAATATTACGTTCTAAGTCGGGCTGGATCTTGGATAGTGTATCCTGAAGAATCTCAAAGAAAACCGGACTCGTTTGTGGACGGTATCAAACACCAACAAGAATAGGCTTGGATTTTGGTAACACAATTTTCGCCCACAGAGGTTCAATTTGATCATCATAATTAAACAGAAAGAGTAGACGGCTGAGCTCCGGTCGAGCTGCAGACAAACCCCAAAACAGTTCACAGCAATACACTTCGAATTTAACATTCGTGTTACAGTGGGTTTTGCATTGCATGTTGTGGCGTGCCAGCTTTGCCGGAGGTCGGTCGTCTACTCTTTCTACATGTCACTTTAACATAACTTACATGTCCCATCATGCTATCCACAAGATCATCAATAGCCTTCAATGCATCTTGCTTTCTAACTAGGCTGAGGTAGTATAAAACTT
This sequence comes from Ophiothrix spiculata, assembly GCA_000969725.1. Classification (NCBI taxonomy): domain Eukaryota; kingdom Metazoa; phylum Echinodermata; class Ophiuroidea; order Amphilepidida; family Ophiotrichidae; genus Ophiothrix; species Ophiothrix spiculata. The sequence continues at coordinate 27,271 of JXSR01S028883.1, forward strand.
GTTGAAATATTGCTATGGTCATTTTTCTCTGGTGATTAATACACCACTTCTTGACAATGCTATCTGTCGTTGACTGTCTCAATTGCCTGGCACCATCGACTACATGGTTGATGATGTGATCTTTCATTCCTAAAACTTGGCCAACGGCTCTATAGTCTTCCCCCCACTTGTCGTCTTTGTTGTCAAGACTACTGATAGAATGCTCTTTGGTTTCTACAGGTATCCATTCATACCGGCAGTTTGGACCAAAAACATCAAGGAACATCGTGTCGTATCCTGCAAACAAGATGCTTGACACATTTTCGGATTTACCAGCTGATGCCACAAAGCCGTTTTGTATCTCTTCTGATTCAACAAGTTGCGATTTGGTGTAAGTTTTCACATCTTGTAGATTTGGATTACTAGAAAGAGAATGTTGACTGATGTAAGCCTGTCTAGTGTTTGTACCCGGTGACCTTTCTGCAATCTCAGACGAAACCAGCTCATTAATCTTTTGTAACGTGGAATAACATTCACCTCTATAGTTTACTTCGGAATATTGCGCAACGATATGTATAGAACGCTTGTGCTTTGTTTGTTGGACAAACAATCCTATTGCACCTTTTGAAAAGACAACTGCGAATCGTGAAATTGAAAAGAACCCTCTATAGACATCAAGTATCTTCTTCTGGACACTTGGGAAGACATTTGGATTGAACATGTCGACGTCTTCGACACATTCAATGCTAATGCCTTTAATCTCACAGGCGTCTTTGGTACTCCAGGTAACATCTGGAGTATCTTCTGGAAGCTTTCCAGGAAGAAGATACTTGTCGTCATTGGATGAATGGACGAGATCCATATCATCTAACAGATTCAACAATTTAGCAGTGTCCTCCATCATTGTGAAAAAGGATTGGAGTTCATGCATTGTGTAAAATCGTCGATTTGGCAATATCTCGAACTGTGATGCAAACTCTGTTCCAGCAAACGCTGCACCAATGATATTCCTAGTAAACCAGTTGGTGTCTGTAATAAGCTGGTCCTCTGCTTCGTCAAATTTAGCTATGTATACCTACATGAAGAAATATTGTGAAATAAAACATGATATACCACGTATCATTTTAAAACATGACATTTCACGTATCATAATAAATGTTTTATTTTACGGAAATACGTAAGCTATGCACTAAAGGGAGAACAAAACATTACCAAGAACCCGAATCAAAATATGGAAGGATTTTTTATGCATTCAAATTGTGTATATCCCTTAACACAATCTAATCGATGCCCAATAAACGGGAGCTTGTAATATATCCTTATAATTAGTATTGACCGATCACATTGCGTTATGGGATGTGCAAAACCAGCTATATCCTTGATTACATGATAATGATGATAACCGAAGAATATCTTTTATTTTTTTTTTATAAACGGACTTTGAACCAGGATATTCCGTTTATTTTGAAGATAAACTTTGCCGACCCATTGAACTACAACTTTGATGATTGGATTACCTATTATTCCTACACCAGGAGCCGTTTACACACACAACCTATGTCGGTTGTAAAATTTTGTTTGTTGAGATAATGACTATGAAGATGACCCAATGACGATGATATGGATGATATCGATGATGATGAATATCAAAGTTAACAATGACGATTATGAAAACTTGAGAAATTATAATGACATAGATATCCTATCTGTTTCTCTTTACCTTTAGATGACATAATGTCACATGACGAACACTTTTGTTCGTCATGTGACATTATGTCATCTAAAGTGTCACATGACGAACACTTTTGTTGATCAATTAACATGCACTTACTCTATAAACACAATTATTAATAACAACCAAAACTTCATAAAATGAACTATATTAAACTTATCAGTTATGTAAAGGATATATTAAAAAAGATCATTACCTCCCCCATAAGGTGGAGATACTTTGTTGCAGCTTGTAATATATCACCAAGCATTCCTGGATATAGTTCGTAAACCATTTCTTTATATGCATTCCATCCAATTACTGGTATAGTTGTCTGTTTTCTCAAGGGTCGAATCACCTTTTTTAGCAGCTTACTACATAGCCGGGGCACCTTTTCTTCACTCTTAAAAGACAAGAAAACACAATCAACGCTGATATAAGCTGAGATCAAAACCTGATATATTGCACGTAAGTTTATTCAATGACCATTAGTTTTTGCAATTAACTCGAAATTTAGTATTTATATACATTTTGTATTTATATGTAAATTATATAACTTTAAATTAAATGTACGTGGCACAGTGCTCATATGTTTTACTGTGAATGTATCAAACCATCTCTCTCCTACGGTTACATCTCCCTATGGACTTGCTCAATGATGGGGTCACTTCTGTTTCCAAGTTATACAGTTACTCTTAATAAAATAGCACAGAAATATGGTACCAGCCACCATATATACGCTGATGATACTCAGCTGTACGCCTCTTTCAACCCTCGCGACCCGAATGAGCAATGTAAGTACTTGCCAAGCTAACATCATGTATTGCGGAAATATATCAAAGAATGGATGACTAACAACTACCTGAAATTGAACGACTCTAAAACTGAATTTTTTGTTGCTGGTTTTTCGTACAATTTGAAACATCTCCCTGAAATTGAAATAACTATTGGTTCTGCAAAAATAAAGCCACCCGAGTCCATACGCAATCTGGGGGTCATGATCAATTAAACCTTTATAACTCTTTCTTGCCATGTAGATTCATTGCGTCGTTCCATTAATTTTCACATCAGAAATATCTGGAGAATTCGTCGTTACATAGATCAGAATAGCTGCCTTCGTTTTGTTCTGGCCCTTGTTATATCGAGACTTGATTACTGTAATGCCACTTTCACAGTTCTTTCATCTTAAGATATGACTCGGTTATACAGAGACTTCAGAACAGGGCGGCAAGAGTATTTTTTGGAGTTGGTATGAGAGCGGATGCAGCAACGCTGATTGATTCACTTCATTGTTTGCCAGTTCGCGAGATTTAAAATCTCGCGAACTTTTCAAAAAGCTTGTGAAGATTCATTTGTACTCTTTTCATTGACTGTTGTTTTGATTTATCTTGTAGTGTATCTTGTATTTTGTTTTTTGTGCGCCATGGTACTTAGGTGAATGGCGCTATATCGTGTATTATTATGAAATAAGGTTAGGAACATTTTTGTAACTTCATACTGCAATGTGTTTCTGATGAGTAAGGACCTTGTGGTCCTTGCGAAACAGTATTGTCAAACACTATATAATATGACGATAAAGTCCATATAAATTATTGTAAATAAAAAAAAAAATAAAAAAAAAAAACATGTTACAATTATCGCTGTTAACCAGCTGGCACAAGATATTTGTAATGTTTATAATCTGGTGATGAAGCGACAAAACAGAAGTGATCTTACCAATATTTCAGCTCGATGTTTCTTCATAACATCTTTCAATGCTGCTATGCCCTCACTCTCGCTTTCTCTTGAATCTACTAGTATTACGGTGTCATCAATGTCCAGGGTGCCACCAAACTTCTTCTTGGTTTCTGCAAGGAATTGTTTTGCTGCTAACTCAGCTGGGGATATCAATACACAAATCAAGGTTCATTTGAAAGTAAGTGTCATCACAGCATGATCCGTAGTAAAAACAAGGTCTTCTCAAAAACTGCGCTCGATGCCCTTAGTAAATTTGCTGGAGTTTTGTTGTATAATTTTTGCAATAAGAATAGCAAAAATTGACGTTCGAGTGTTTATGGTTTTGATGCTGTGGAATAATATCTACAATCCTCGCAAAAAGTCTTGGAACACCCGGGTTTATTTAAGCGTAAGTGTACCCCCGCTCCCCCATTCAATGTTGCGGCATTGGAAATCCGCGTGATTTCGGTGTCGCAACATTGAATGATGGGGAAGGGGGAAGGGAAAAGC
>JXSR01S028884.1:7439-17709 GCA_000969725.1 Ophiothrix spiculata
TTACCATGAATAAGAGATCCATTGAGCCATTGTAACAGATAGCTATTTGGGTACCACAGTAGGATCTCATTGCTTAGAATGGATACTGGTAACAGTAACACTGCTCCTAGTGATATGGCCAATGTGAAGGTACAGATCCATAATGGGTGAAGAGGCTGGGATAGGGGTTATGCTTACCATGAATAATTATAAGAGATCCATTGAGCCATTGAAACAGATAGCTATTTGGATACCACAGTAGGATCTAATTGCTTAGAATGGATACTGGTAACAGTAACACTGCTCCTAGTGATATGGCCAATGTGAAGGTACAGATCCATAGTGGGTGAAGAGGCTGGGATAGGGGCAAGCTTTTAGCCAGAGAGCCGTCAAGGCGTCTTTTGGACGGCCTGTCACGATAAAAGACGCCCTGTAAAATGCATAGGCCGTCCAATAATGCGTCTAAAAATACGTTTTACCATATGAAATTGGATGTTGAATGTTAGAATTTATCTTCAATAATCATCATCATCACAAAATCTGACCAATTTATTGTACTTTATGAACTTAAAATGGGTTTTATATCGCGTTTTTTTCTTCGTTCGTTCCCCAGTGAGTCGCCATTTTGTTTACAACTAGCGCGAACGTAATCCTCAACTTCTTTGTCAAGTATGAATATTAATGATGCTGACATCACAATATTTTGATTGAAGCCGGCCTGTTCGCCCAGCCGCGAATTTGGACGCCCTACTTTCAAATCCTGGATAGGGGTTATGCTTACCATGAATAAAAGATCCATTGAGCCATTGTAACAGATAGCTATTGGGATACCACAGTAGGTTCTCATTGCTTAGAATGGATACTGGTTACAGTAACACTGCTCCTTGTGATACGGCCAATGTGAAGGTACAGATCCATAGTGGGTGAAGAGGCTGGGATAGGGGTTATGCTTACCATGAATAAGAGATCCATTGAGCCATTGTAACAGATAGCTATTTGGATGATACCACAGTAGGATCTCATTGCTTAGAATGGATACTGGTAACAGCAACACTGCTCCTAGTGATACAGCCAATGTGAAGGTACAGATCCATAGTGGGTGAAGAGGCTGGGATATGGGTTATGCTTACCATGAATAAGAGATCCATTGAGCCATTGTAACAGATAGCTATTTGGATACCACAGTAGGATCTCATTGCTTAGAATGGATACTGGTAACAGCAACACTGCTCCTAGTGATACGGCCAATGTGAAGGTACAGATCCATAGTGATATTCTATACACCATAGCATCCTCCTCATTGTCTACAAAAAAGAAGGGGAAAAAAGAGTTCTAATTAATTTTTTGAAAAATTATAATATACTCCAACTTTAAGGAAAAACTGGAAGGTCAACTTAATTCTGTGATCAATATTCTGAAACTGATTTCACTAAGACTACGTAATAATAAAACTCACCGTCATGTTTTGTTTACGATGGATATCTTGCGATGCTTAAAAACATCTGCAAAATTATATCGATAAAACCATTACCATTAGTAGCCTATGTTGTGAAATCTTGCAATAATACTAGGCCTACTTTTTTGTGGCATATCTTGGTTTGAACCTGGGGAGCACTCACATATATGGTCAGGTAGATATGTCCGGCGGTCAAGACCCCTTTTCAGATCACCAGGCCGCTCACTAGATCCCCATTTTCGGCATGATTCAGTTCTTTTGACCCCGTTTTGAGAAAAAGTACAAAATTTTAGCTCTAACTGCAAAAAATGCTCAGGAAATGCAAAAAATTTCAGCTCAGGAGGCTATTTTTGGCCAAAATTTCAGTTCACTAGACCCAAAAAATCAGTTTCAAAGGTCCATTTTTTACAGAAAATCAGTTCACCAAACCCCCACTTTGGCGCTTTGCGTCTGACATACCTACCACTTTCAAAGTTGAGTGCCCCACCCAATGGGGGTTTGAATGCCTATAGATATTTCAATACACAAGCCTGACACGAAATTTCTTTGGGTATGAGCAACACTCATCTTAAAACAATTATAAACATCACTCTATGATCTATGTTTACTTGGTATGGATACCAACATATCACAAAATAGACGTGACAAAAATATTGTGTTATTGTAGTCAATATTGCTCAAATTTTAAATGAATTTATTGAACCAGTGTTGACACTACTTATACATCCATTGCTTGTGCATTACATGGTTCATTATGCATGTTTGGTCACATGGAAATAACACATAATATTCAATGCTCACAACTTCAGTAAAAGTGCAAGCATCATCATTTAATATTATGGGCAAATATTAAACAAACAAAATACATTTTGAAACAAAAACCAGTAACTCTTTTTAAAAAAATATTTTGAGTACATAATTTTAAAATGTTAACAGAATTTTGAAAAGTTTTATGCAACAATAAGAAATTCTATAGAAGTTCATTGTTATTGTAGTCAGTATTGCTTGTAATAGAAAAACATGACAATCACAGGGAGGGAGGTTTAGGGTAATTATATGTGATGGCTCACCCCGAAAGGGGGGACTTTGAAGATGATATCAATTTTGATTTGATCATTTCATCTGTTACAGCATTTTCTAAGCTTAAAAATGACACCTTACTTGTTGAAATTGATCAAGGCGATCAAATTTTACAACAGAAATCTGCTGGAAATTCTTATTATTTCGTTTATTTTTTGCTGCCTATTTTCATCAGTTTCTCGAAAAGTGTTCTGTCGCAAAGTTCCCCTTATCGGGGCGAGTCATCACAATATAAAAGGGTCAAGGAATGTTATTATATATTTGGCTTTAAATCTTAGCTAAGTAAAACAGGCATGATTTCTTTTAGTGTGGTTGAAATTTAAAACATGCAGCTACAGTTTGCTCATTTATTTTCTCTAACCAAATCATAAAATACAACAGCCTACTCATCTCTTCAATCATGTTTATTCCTAAAGAGGAAATAACACAAATATTACGAGAAACTGTCCATACATCTAGGGAAAATGCCAATGATTTAAGGGGGAATATGCCCTTTTAAGGGCTAAAAATGAAAATTGCAAATTGAAATAAAGTATAAAATTACCTTTCTTTTGCTTTTTGTTTGACAATCGGAGCTTCCGTTCAAAAGTTATGGTCGAAAATTTAACTTCACAAGCAAAATTTATTGTTTTATTTCTTTAATAATAATTATTGTTTGCCTTTCTTGACTGGTGACCCCCCTTAAATCATGTTCCTATGGTGCTATTGACACCATTTTAGTTCATTCTATAGCCCATTAGTATACTTCAATTTGCTTTTTATCCCATCTCTCTAGGGTAAATCGTTTTTGAGAAATCTTGCGCGCAGCGATGACACGTCGCCAAAATTCAGTCTAGAAACACTGTTTTTTAGGTTTTTGTATATTTTAGAAACACTGTATTGCTCTAATTATATATTAGATAATTAGAAAGTGAATTATTACTTAAAATTTTGAAACCTAGAGATCAACAGCATAATTTGTTTTAGAGATATAGAATTTTAAAGCCGAAAAAGTTAAATATCGCAGCTTGAAAAAACAATAAAATACATAAGAAATAAAACAATAAATTTTGCTCGTGAAGTTACATTTTCGACCATAACTTTTGAACGGAAGCTCCGATTGTTGTCAAACAAAAAGCAAAAGAAAGGTAATTTTGTCCTTCATTTCAATTTGCAATTTGCATTTTTAGCCCTTAAAAGGGCATATTCCCCCTTAAAGGGGCATTGGACAAGTTCAGCATCATCCCAAACTTGTCCCCAAACATTTTGAGATTTTTGCATCATTCTAAAGGGACTGGTCTAGATTCTCCCCACTAATTATTTACCTACTTTTTGTTTTTACATGAATCGGTAGAACATGTTTATAGTAATATAACCTACAAGTAGTTTTCCATGAGTTTGAGGAATATTGAAGAAAATTGCAATTCTTTACATGCTTTAATTTTTTTCGCCGGCAAAAAAAAAAAGATGTGATAACAGTGTTTCTAGTTTTAAAAATTTAAAAAGATTTTGTTTCTCCACATGTGATGGGTAAACAAATTATTTTGATGAAATTGTTTCTCTTTTAATATGTATTAAATTAAAGAGCTTTGTTTGATTTTTTATCTGGTAAATCCAGATCTGAGGTACAAATTTAGGATTCAGAAAACACTCACACCACCATCAAAGAATGATATATTACAAATTAGTTATCTCTCAATTTGAGCCATTTATGTGTAAATTTTTGTACTTTTTGGATATTACTACACTTTTTCGCTTTATTGAGAGTTTTTAATTCTAAGTGGAATCTAGGCTAGTCCCTTTAAGTATTAGTAGTAATAATGACAGCATGCAAAGTTTCATTGTCAAATTCAAGATAAATACTGCCCTCTATAGTTGAAATTTTAGAATTGGCCTTTTCAGGAGATCTAATGAAAATTCCAAATTTCTTTTGATTTTTCTGCAATCTATGATTTGAAAGGAATGTTTTACAAACAAATCTTTGGCTCTTTCTCATTGTATAGCATCAATAAATACGTTTAGAGAATAGCCTGTATCCAAAATCAACAAATAAAATAAAATTCAAATTTTTGACTTCTTTGAAGGTTTTGATCATTTCCCGATATCTGGTAATTCACTACTCTATAACTTAAAATGTCAGAACTGTATGTAACGCCTAGTGAAAGCACTTGGTGTGAGAGCGGCGGAACACAAGAGGGAACCTTCTCCTGTGGCCCAACATGTCAGGTCCACTGGACATTCCATACCTAAGGAGGCCATTAAGATCTTAGACTCTGACCCTTCTTGGATGGGTCGCGGTATACGGGAAGCAGCGAACATCAGGAAACACAGGAGCAATTTAAAACAGAGACGGTGGCCACTACCATCTTCCAGCTGTCTACAGTTGTTTGACAATTTCTAAACATCACAAAACAGCATTTTTAGCTTACCTATGGGAAGCTTTCTGTCAGCAACTCGCTTGACTTGGTGATGGTTATCAAGATTGAGCACCACTCAGTGGTGCTGTATGTCTCAGTAGGGATAGACCTCTTTCATCATTGGTACATAGGCACATATGCACACGGTCATGCTTTTTAATGTGGGCACACATAAAAGGTGGATTTGTTACATGGAGAGTGATTTATGCATCAATTTTTGTCATATCTTTTCAACAATCAAATGAAATGTCATAATTTTGGTATGATTTTAAAGACAATTTATTTGACTTTCAAGAAATTAAGAAAATAACCCAAATGAAGTGATTAATCAAGCTTAATGACCCGTTAAAACTACTTAGCCAGGGGTGGAGGCGGGTGTGGATGAGGCGGGTGCGGATGAGGCATCATGAAAATTGTGCATTAAATTGTTGTGTCATATCTTCTTAAAAATCCATTGAAATGTCATAAATCTTATATGATTTTAAAGGCTAGTTATTGTTTATTAAAACAAGTTGGAATTAACCAGAATAAAGTTGATAATTAACGTTAATAACAAGTTAAAGTCAATACGCTAATTTAGCCAGAGATGAAAACAGGCATAAATGTGGTTGGTGTGGATGAGATATGTACATTGTGCATCGAATTTTGTCACAACTTTTCAATAATTGTATGAAATGTCATAATTTTGGTATGATTTTGAAGATCATTAATGTATTAGTCCATAAAATCAATTAAAAATAATAGCCAAAAACTCTAATCAACAATTACCAGGAAGGAGTTAGGTATGGATGAAGTTAATCGAAGTGAGTGAGATGTAATGCAAATGGGCCCCATCTCAAAAAATATGACCACACATAAATATTTTGATACACACATGTTTGATAGAAATTTCAATTTTGAGAATGATTTGTATTTAGAACACAATTTTACTAGTAAAATACAATTCAAAGCACACTGTCATGATGTCCGTTCATTCGAATTCAGCAGCCCAGGAAATTGTTATTGATATAATATCAGAGACTTCCATTTAAAATTTGCAGCCGAGGGCTCTATCAAAAGCTCCCCTGGATTTATTTAGGGGAGCAATTAGTACCCTTGGAGCTATCTGGAAATTTAGATGTTGAAATACCATCATGTTAAAGGAACTCTACATTGAGCTCCATAATGCATTTGTGGGGAGGCTCAATAAGAGTGAGCTCCCCTCAGACAAAGAAGTCCCTGGATGCATAAGTCCATGTATGAAAATAAAGATCACGACTTACGAGTTATTCCAGTGATATTGAAAAGACCTTGGGCATTTGGTAGTAAACTTTGAACCCTGATTAGTTTAGTTTAGTTTGGTTTTATTCCGAATTTCAACAAAACAGCACAAAGATATACAAGACGAATAATAAAATACAATTATACAAAATCTCAAAGACATCAAAATATTGAAAGCCAGGATGGGCCATAAAAGATTGGCTACAAATGCAGACTTATTTCCAAAGGGGTCCCAAAACAACAGAAAGATGGCTAAGGGATGCAGTCAGATTTGACATTAACTACCAGGTTACACCTTAGACAAAGGGCTAATCATGGGGTAAGTTTGTTCCATGTGGGGTCGAGGTTTCAAAAGTTATGGCTGTAACATTTGAAAGTACCTTTAATAGATGACCTCAGGTCATCTTTTTGATCTTTGAATGACCTCAGGTTAACAGTCTTTCCCGGTACACACAGCCGTAACATTTGTTTGTTACGGTTCACTGTAACATAATACACTCTTTTACGAATTAATATGTGAACACTTTTTAGAACCATATTGACGCGAAATGCAACGTTAGATGCAAGATTTGTTAGAGATTGATACAGTGCCTTCTAATCAAGCATTCGAGCATCACAAACCAAAATCAATGGCTGGCTTCAAAGGTTGTGCTCATCAGAGCAGTGGTCGAAGTGGTCGGAATTTCACGTAAAATTAGACCACTTTTAGAGTGGAGTTACCATGGAAAAAATCATTTTTAGGTAAGTTTTTCATATTGTGTACATAGATGCTTCATAATGTGATTTGCATATATATAGGTAGTTAATTACCGGGTCTGGGTTTTTTATTCAGGGTCGGTCTGTTTTTTGAAAATTGGAAGTTCCCCAAGAGGAGAGAAAATGGCGATTGGATTGTTACGGTATGCCGTAACATTCATCAACATGGTCAATGTTACGGTCTAGTAACATTTGATAATGTTACGGTCCAATGTAACATTTAATGTTTGATACGCATTACCTGACCTTACGTGACCTTAAGTATGGGACGTCGCAAGCGACAGGGTATGAAAATGTTACGGTGAACCATTACAAACAAATGTTACGGCTGTGTGTACCAGGAAAGACTGGTTAAATTTTTGAGCATTTAGGAAATTTGACTTCAAATAACCTTTTGACCTTGATCTTGGGTCAAGTGCTATCCATGTCCCAAGTTTAATCCATGTGGGGTCGAGGGTTCATGAGTTATGGTCATGACCTTTTTGAACATTTTTGAGATTTGACCTCGAATGACCTTTTGACCTTGAATGACCTTGATCACATCCCAAATGTTTCACAGAGCCAGTTTATCCCCAGACCTATATGTCACCAAGTTTTGTAACCGTAGGCCTATATTCTGGAGATCTTTATGCTGTGGACGTGCACAGAAAAGTGACTGGTATTTAATATACTTCACTATATCCAAGTGAGACAAAAGTGTAACAAAATAGGTACAAATGATCAAGGTTACTGCCATTAAATGTTTGATGAAGATCTTTTATTACCAGCACACTTATTGCTGAAAATTATTTATGTAAAATATCAACAAATTAACAAACCAAGGAAGCATATCCTTGGAATCGAGGCCATAGATATTGCAAGGGCAAAGTACTTACAGCAAGAATTCCAACCTATCTGGATTGGCATCATCAACAGTACTGCGGTTTGTTGTGTAATGAAACTGTTTGTAATGTAAATAATTGTGTCTTCTGAATCCGAAGGTTTTTCTAATCATAATACAAGGGGGGACTCGACTTTGAACTGTTACAAGCAATTTGCCACCAAAAAGACCAGTGTTGACAAGTGGTATTACAGATGATGACTCAGTCAAAGCTATAATTAAAATCAAACAAATTCTTATTTTCTTGTAGCCTTGATTCGAGGCAATTATCATCTATTTTTATTTCTCATATTCTCCTTCTGAATTAATGACCTAAGACAAAAATATATCAATGACAACCCATGTCTTGTCCTTAATGACGATCCTCGAAAAATTCCTTCTGAAAGAATTTTTTTAAATTTTTCTCAATAAAGGTTGCAACATTATATCCATAAACTAAGTTTGGTTCAAATTAGGCCCGGGACTTTCCGGGTAATTTAGTAACCGGGTACTCTACACAATTTTCGGGCGCACCCTGATATTTAGATTAACCCTAACTGACCATACATGATTTTCCATTTCTAGCCTAAGAAAGGGAGGGGTGAAAAAAGCATGGTTTCACCTGGATTCGAACCTGGGACCTCTTGCTTCCCAAACCCCGTATACCATTAGCAGGCCACCGCTGGGGCGCTGCCCGGGCAGCGATTCTGTTGCCATATATAACCCCCGTCTATGACGTATTTGGACTTAGTGCATTTTAGGTGATTTCAATAGACCACTTTCGTATGTCCCATTATGCATCTTGAAAGTACTGCAAATACAGGATTTTTTGCGCGAACGACCATTAAAAACATTCTGCGCATGACATCATTTGCACAGAAGGTAATAATATGGTCGATTGCACAAAAGTTCCCGGATATACGGTACTTAAGTAATAAGTCTATAATGAGATTCCGTGAGATTATGGTCAGTTAGGGTTAAGCAGGTTCCTTAAAACCCTAACTGACCACACAGGATTTTCCGTTTCTAGCCCATCTCCTCAGAAAGGGAGGAGATGTAATGTAATTGTGATGACTTTGTGGCAGAGCACTTTTTAAGAAACGGGTGAAAATAGACAGCAAAAAATAAAGAAAATAATAAGAAATTCCAGCAGAATTTCTGTTGTAAAATTTGATCGCCTTGATCAATTTCAACAAGTAAGATGTAATTTTAAAGCTTAACAATGCTGCAGCAGATGAAATAATGAAATACAAATTGATATCATCTGCAAAGTCACCCCTTTCGGGGTGAGTCATCACAATTGGCCACTAAAATAGCCCAAAATAATAGATCTAAAGAATAATAAATAATGAAAAATGAAATAGTTGCCCTCGTTATGAACTGAGCAAAATGTGACGGGGAAACTCAACATTGACTTTTAAGGGCCTAACACCACGTTTATTTGCTTTTAGTGTTTTGTTCTTGGGATGAATATGTGTGAGTTTCTCCGAAGTTCCTTTGACGTATGGAATTGGCACACTTATTTTGTTGGAATAATCTGCTGTCACACTCACGCTGAATGATGAGATCATGATGATCCCGCAAGCTACGTGCTGCTTAAAAGAATGATGCTTAAAAGAATGACTCTGAAAAGGTATCTATTTAATGATCATGACAGAGTCCAATATCAGTATACACGCTGCTAATTGTTTTCTTATTTTTGATAACAGAGGGGTCACAGGCCATACCACTTTTACCTGGGCTCGTACCACTTTTATTATCCTTTCAACGCCCTGCTATGGCATAACCCCCTTCCTTTTTCAAACTGAGGATAATTAAAAGAAACGAGTTGTAGCTTACCCATATAGTAGTCATCATTGTGAGGTTGTTTCTTGAAGTAACTGATGAGTGCATAGGAGGCAGCATACAGGATACCAAAGAAGATCAGAGCAATCTGGAAAAGCAAGCAGACGAAATCAATGATTATCTTTTGATCAAGCCACAAAAAAAAAATTGTTACATTGCCCTCAGCGACCAACCCTATTCAAAAATTAAAAAAAAAAATTAGGGTCGGGAAAGCACTCAATTTTGCTCAGATTGGGTGTTTTTTGAGAAAATATTTTGAAAATTGTGGAAAATGCACCCAAATTTGGTACTTTAAGGTGCTTTTTGAAAAAAAATAATAATTAAAATATATATATATTTTCCGACCGATCGCCTCAATTTTTCAGAAATCCCACTTGAGGGCAACACAACAATTAATTTTTTTTTGGTCTCAAGTGTTTCCTTTGGCTTATCTATTATCAGTCACCAAAATGTGCTTTAAATTTTAAAGTGTAATTTACAGGGTAAAAAATGTATTAAATGGGAGACGGGTCAACATTTTTGCACCTTATCAGGTTAACTTTTTGGGAATCAAAATCTTCAGCTGGGGACGGCATACATCAAGTATACAATTGTAACACCCTTAACAGATTGTTAAGCCAAACATAATAGATAGTAACA
>JXSR01S028888.1:4903-20878 GCA_000969725.1 Ophiothrix spiculata
TAACAAATCCATGATATTTGAGGACCTATTTGTGACGCAAGGCCACTTATAGTACACCCTGTACCCACAATTCCCGACCGCAACTTCATGGAAATAAGGAAAGCACGAACAGCATGAAACATGAATTAAACGGTGAATAATAAGCAATAACACGCATGGTAAAAATCGATCTCGACCAATAAAATTAATACTTGTTGTGTCGTGTCTCTATCGATTTGATTGACAGCTAGAAGAAAAGGACAATTTCCTGTCTCTACCGCCTTGTGTTTGTATGATGATAATTCAAAAATTTATTGGACAGTGAAACAAAAATCCAGATTGTAATGCAACCCATAACCATATATTATTGTTCACATTTAAATTATTGTTATTGTATTTATGCGATGGTTCGTGTGAAATTCGCACGTATACAGCGTGTGATTGTATGATGATAATGATCGTACACACTTTAGCATCAACACTAAAATTTCCGAAGAAGCAGGCAAAAGAAGAAACCACACTCAGCTGTTAGTAACACCCCCGGGGGGCCACTGAGTGTAAAACTTTTTTTACGAATTGTCACGGACCGCGATAAGGCATTAAGGGTATCAAATTCACATTATTTTGGAAAAAAGGGTATACTTTCAGAAGCACAAATCAGCGTTTAGGGTATTGATTTTAAGATCAACTAGTCAGCGATTACAGTATGAATTTTAAGACCATGAATTAACACAAAAACCTCTGAAAATCCAGAAAACACATCGAACTCATCCCCTATACGCCTGTTCGACAATTCAGAATCGGCATGCATTGTGGGTACTTTTCACGATCGAGTTGGAGATAAACAGAGCGCGACTATAACGTATTTTCAATGGAGTGAACTTTGACGTTTTCACCAAAATGTTGCTAATATTAGTTTAATATCTAAAATATTTTTCCTTTCTTTTGTTATTTTGTTGTTAAGATATGTTTTTTGAATATATATTGTGAACATTTGTCAATGTGATAAGTTTACAACGCAAAAAATCATAAGTATTGTGAAAACGGCAAAGTTCACTCCATTGAAAATACGTTAATAGTCGAATTTGTTTATCCCCCACTCGATCGTGAGAAATTACCCACAATGCACGTTGTTTCTGAATTTGCGAACTGGCGTATTCGATAAAATCACGTCGCTTCTATTACAGCAGGCCATTTCCTGGCATCTCATTCACGTAATTTTCAAGGGCTTTTTATATTAGGTTAGTGAAAAGGGTGCTTTAAATACGATTGGTCAGTGCAAAGGGTATCATTTTTACACAAAAGTCAGTGAAAAGGGTTAGGATTACACATCATCCAGGTCAGTGTTTAGGGTACATACAAAATTTGAGGGTCTGCTCGCTGATGACAACTACATGAAAGTATATAAGTGGCCCCCCCCCCGGGGTAACACCATTTGCAAAGAAAGACGTCTACAAGAACTCCTACTTTCCTCGCACAATCAAAACATGGAATGACCTCGGCCAACAAACAATTTCATCTGGATCATACGACACTTTCAAACAACAATTAGAAAACAACCCACCAAAGCGGGCCATGCATGCGTGCTCACCAAAGTTAGCGACATGCGTGAATACGCCCTGCTGACTACAAATTCAGAAGGTTGTGATTGGTCTAATTTCAGTGCTTGTAAAGCGCCAACGATCGCACGCGTTACGCTCAGCGTCCGAAATAATGAGTTGGAGAGTGCATGCACTGGTGCAAGTAGAGTACAATTTCTACCTGCACCAGACAAAACTTACATGCACCAAATTTTTTGAGGAATTTGAGAATTTGGTTGGAGGTGGGATTTTGATTTTTTTACCTGTTGCAACACATTCAGAATATCGCTTCGCCCGTGGTCTTTATTACTATTAATCATCATCCATGATGTTGAGTTTCATCCTTGACCTTATCCTCCGCTTGATACTCCACTGGATTTTTTTCCTCGGCCTTCTCTAGCTCACCGCTAATCTCCTTCCTTTCCTCAACAAACTTCCATAGAAAAAGTAAGGATTTTTGCATCGACGGTGCCATAATTATTTACAATAACAAACCAGTTTGATCAAAACTTTTCGGCAAATCAAAGGGCCAATTTGTTTACTTTTATTTTTCCTCGAGAGGGTATGACAATTGACGCATTTCTAATACCCCCATGTTGCCGCTGATTCGCCTGTTCAGAACATGTGACACGGCGATGACGTCAAAATCAAAACAGAAAGGTATTCCCTCCTTTTCGCTGAGTTCCGTTGACGTTTTTCGTGATCGGTATCGGTGAAACTCAATGGAGCAATAGCGACATTCGGGACACTATGGGAATCCCCTTTTGACGATGTCACTGACGATCGATTTCAGGTTGATTTGACGCCAATTTTGACTGAATTTTTAAGTATAAATGATTAAACTTTTCACTTTAAATTTTATATTTTTGAATATCACTTATGTACACAAATTACGAGAAATGAGTTGTAATATTTCAGGTTTTTAAAGCTTACAAGTTACATGCACCGTGTGCATGTAGTATAGAAAACTTACATGCACACGAAAATTTCTACATGCACGAGTGCATGTGTGCACCCGGTTATTTCGAACGCTGGTTACGCTCAAGTTAAACGATGCAGTACGCAGGGAAATTTATTAAATGAAAACACTATATATCATCAAATCTTAAAAAAATAAATCATTTTTAATGTTCTTAATCTACAGTATTTTCTTGGATCCATTTAAATTTTGACTGAAAGCCTTATTTTTCATTAAATCTAACTTAATTACCTTCTTCATGCACAGTTGGTTCTATTGTTGTAGGGCCAAAAATTCAAGCAATGAAATTGATGTATCTCTGCAACCACAAGTCTAAAAGAGCTTAATTCAGAGATGCCACATTTCAGAATAAATTCTGAATTCAGAATTTTTCAATTGGTTTAAGCTTAAATTCAGATTTTTTTTTAATGGTTGTTTCATGTACAAAGGTATAGGCAATGTTGGTTTCTCACATTCTTTCGAAGTATTTCAGATTTTTTGAACACCAGTGAGTGGCATCTCTGTTAATTATGGCTTGTTAAATTTCTTTCAATTTAGCTCTTCAAAATGAAATTATAATATATTTCAGGCAATGGTGTAGTTTAGGACCCTGTTCATAATAAAGAACAAAACAGCTTTTATTGTTTTAAAATCAAAAATTAAATAATTCTAAATCATCAAGGTTTTCAATTAAATCCCATATCAAATTTATCCATCAAGTTAAACTTACCATAAAAGCGATTTTACCTTCATTTTTAGGCCCAAAAGTCCGACTTCCGCGATTGTCTCCATTCCTGTGTGTGTGATCACTGCGTAGTTTAACGCGACATTCAACCAACCAGAGATCGCGTTAAGATCCTGACGCGATGAATAACCAACCAGCGGTTCATTTAGCTTGATGAATTAGTGACTTTCGTTCCTTATTATGAACAGGGTCCTAAACTACACCATTACCATATTTCATAATTATCAAAAAACTTTAGTTTCTTTGTAAATATACCTACCTATGGGTTCTGATAGTTGAAATTTCTTATGATCAGGTTTTAATGGGATAAAGGGACAGCTATTTTTAAAGTTTGACTTTGCTATCTATATCTGCTTACAGCGCATTACGTGCCACAATCTGAAACCTTGCCCTTCTCAGTGTTTTTCTGCTTGATGATTTTAAGTTTGAATCAAAAGTCTCTCTGCTTGGGTATTTTTAAAATACCACTAATTACAATCTCTTTAAATCTTTTGTTTTATCAATTTCTTTTTTCTCAGGTATTGATGATTCTTTATTAAGTTTTGAGACTCTTGATAGAGCATCGCCAGATCTTTGGCCAGAACAGAGTAAGTAACGTGTAATAACCATACAAATCAGGATTTGAACAGGATTATCACTAGCTACATATATGAATATTTGACTTGCATATGGCTTAAGTCCATTGGTCTGCAATAGACCACTTTCGTATGTCCCATAATGCATCTTGAAAGTACCGCAAATACGGGACCTTGTGATGTATCTTTCTCAGTCTACCATATTTGAAGTTCTGCGCATTGCGCACAACTCGACTGCGCAAGATACGTCACAAGGTCCCGTATTTGCGGTACTTTAAATATGCATTAAGGGACATACGAAAGTCGTCTATTAAGCTCTTCATATAGTGTTGTAATCATATTAGTATTTTGTGTTATTGTCAATTTAGAAGTGGCACAATTTAAACCATTTCGTTACTGAAATAATTCATATTTTTTTTGTCCAACATGTTACCAGGCTATTTCATGAAAACATGTAAGGAGCTCACTTACATGGTGCATAAGGTCCAATTCGAAACCCCTGTGGTGCCAAAATTGAGTGTGCTTGAAATTCGTAACTGCTAATTGTCTTGTGGAAACCCATATGATCTGATCTGGGCAGCAATAGTTTGTCAACACAAGCTGATCAAGGTTCAGTCACGCAAGGTTGGCAATTTCCCGGAAAATACTAGTATTTCCCGCCTAGGTGGGAAATACTGGGAAATACCGGGAAATACCGGTAAATACCGGGAAATACCTGGTCGATACCTGGGAAATACCATTAACTAAATATCTATTTTCAAGATCCCATGGGGGTTATCCTAATTTTAGTATGTTTTCTCATTAGAATGTTATGTGAACAATTTTAAATTGGTTTACTTGAATAATTAAATTATCTATGACAAAAACATGCAATCAGGCATGTTTTATAATCATCAATGTCTATAATGATACATGAAGCTGCTGGGGTGTTGAGATGTTGAGGGGTCAGATTATTTGATTCAACATTTACTTATGGATCAACAAAAGACACACACAAACACACACAAAACAAGCACAGTATGCATATGATTTAACTTTGGCAATTATAGTGCTGTGTAGGTTCAAAACGGCTGTTGATTATTATATTTTTCAAGTGAACATTCCATAGGAGTGTTACAGTCGGCCAAAAGCATACTATTAAATGAATTAACACACATCACTGATATATTTCTTACAATGAAACTTTTTTGTCACTTCCCCACTTTAATAGAAAATGCACACTCTGTTCACAAATCTTAAAATACTTGATGATTTACAAGTCATAAAGTATATTTTACAGACATAAATAGTCATCTACTGTATATCCCACTGAAAACACCACTTACCCCTTCCCACCCTAGGGGTATGATTTTTTGTGTCTTATATGAGCTTCTCTGTGGTAGTTAATTAATATTATTAATGTTTCAAAGCACAAAAGCTTTGAAATCACTTCTTTTTCAAGTATTTCCCAGTATTTCCCGGTATTTCCCACTTTAGCCAAAATTTGCTTGGTGGTATTTACCGGTAAATACCGGTATTTACTGCCCGGTATTTACCGCCCCGGGAAATACCGGCCAACCTTGGTATAGTGCCTTTGAGAGTTGTCGCAGAAGCTGAAATGATGCCCGGTGTGGAATAGAGCTTATTTGGGCCAGAGTGGTCAGTGCACACCTATGACCTGTACACAGAGGGGAGGCAGAGCACACGGGTTATGAATCTTTTGTATTAAAACAATTTCAACTGTTTGATAAAGGTCAATGAAAAAGAACTATGTCATTTTCAGATCAGTTTCCTTATCATATATTTAAACTTAAGCTTTTGGATAATCCTATTTGTTAGATTTACATTTGTATCATAATTTCGCTATTTCATAATTTTGTTTGTATTACAGTTCCAGGTGTCTCTGACTTTGCAGCCATTAAAAGTGTGAGTATGAAGTCTAAAATGTGTTTGATACAGCTATACTTTGATCAACACTAAAAAGGTGGGAATTACAAGCCTTTTATTCATCCGTAAGTAAACATAACCCACTTACACATGCGCCGTAGATACTGATGTGCGAGTCACATGTACAAGCCGCGCTGCGTCTCTTGCAGTTGTGCTGTATTCAGCCACGCACACGTTCATCAGTATCAATTCATGATGTGAAGGGGCCCGCCTATTTGGTGTTGATCAAAGTATAGAGTAGGGTTTATTGTTAACATTAAAATTATGAAAAGATGAAACCAAAACAACATTACTAAAGCTGTTATCGATTGTTGAAAGTGTTGATTGTCGTAAGTTTTCACAGACTAACGACATGTCATTACTCGCAATTAGAGTATCAACACACAAACGATATGAGGAATACAAGCTGTTTGGGGAACTGTTAAAGTCCCATCTATTGTTGAAGATGTATAGTCCATCTCCTCTACAATACTACTTGCGAACGATGTACCATGTTCTGCGTGTAGTGTATCTGCATCAAGCAATGATAGTGTAATCAACTAGCTTTTTGTAATGGCGCTGCGCACATCGTTGTGTTTACCTGGTGTGTACTAGCTTTTACACTGGTCAAATGTGATTAATATTTCTTCAAATTTATGCAGGCGTCACTTTGAAGCCTGGACCCACCCTCCTCACGTCATCACCTTTCTTCACCTGGGCCAATTGTTTAACATGTCAGGATTTCACCACTACTTCACTTGCTTGACAAAAAACAAAGGCACGGTATCACTATATCTGCAAATTTGTAAGTCCAGGCTTCACCCTTTGATTTATTTCCAAAGGTGACGCTTCACATTTGTCAGTTTTGGCAGATCTGAAGCTTCACCACCGTTTCACCATACTGAAAATTACATAGTTCAAGCTTCTCTATATTGCATATGTAGAATAAATAATAATAATAATAATAATCAGATAATAATAATGTGAGATTTTTGAACGCCCATAACAAAGAAGCCACTGAGCGCTGTACATAATTATAAACGAAACCTAAGAAATATACAATATTTATACTACAAATTGTTACAAACAGAATCACATTCATAGGAGAAAATTTTGGAAAGTTATAGGTAATTTCTCATACAGTCACTGAAAATGGTCTTCAAAAAGCAGAGTCTT
The DNA here is from genome assembly GCA_000969725.1 of Ophiothrix spiculata. Classification (NCBI taxonomy): domain Eukaryota; kingdom Metazoa; phylum Echinodermata; class Ophiuroidea; order Amphilepidida; family Ophiotrichidae; genus Ophiothrix; species Ophiothrix spiculata. The sequence goes on from JXSR01S028888.1 coordinate 11,822, forward strand.
GAGAGTACGCTTGAACTGATTAGTAGTCATTATTGGAGCAGCGTTCCTGATTATTGAAGGCAGATTGAATATTGGGCAAAATATGAATGTTCAATTATAATCTTAAATAGTATCAAATTACACATAATAGAATAGATTTTTTTCTTAAGACTAAGTGAAATAAATAAAATGAGTCATAACTGTAACAGTTATTTGACAGACCAAGCTATTACAGGGGTTGCCTTTACACTTTTAAATCCACAGGACAGAAGGACCAGTAAGTCTCAAAATCCACAGGTCCTTCACTAAACTTACAGGTCCTTCAGAAGGACTTTTAATTCCAAAATCAGTGACAGCCTAAAAAACGATCGGACCGAAGGACCATCTCATTGCTGAACTGGTCGGTCCTTCCGAAATTCTGTCGGTCGGGATCAACGGTTCGACAGTAAAGTCGAACCCTTAATTCAGTGTAGTACAGTCAATGTCAATGTTTCCGAATTCGACAGACTCAGTATAACAGGCACATGACACGTCAACTTGTGAATTCATATTGTGCACAAGGGATTTGGTTAAGCTTACAAAAGTAAACATTTTTCAAGTCCTTAAACTACAATTATTACTCGGAACTACGCTTCATTTGATCGGTATATTTACTTTTCCTTAAATCTTAGTTAAAAGTCACTAAAATTTATCGGGAAAGTCCCGTTGTTTGAACCTCGTATAGATCGCCTAGCTCTAGATCCTGTCAATCACGGGCTAACTTCCGTTTTATGAATGAAATTGACCTCTGAACTACGGTTATGTGACCTCAAAATGACATCGGACTGTTCCATTTTATATAGGTAAGAGCATTTCGGCTACAGCGAAAATCCAAGATGGCGTCGGATGTACAAGTTAACGCTGTTGTCAGTAATCATAAAAGTTGTTGAAATGTTTGAAATGCACGATTTCGACATGTTTTCGACGCGACCGACGTAATGGATTCGATGTCTTATCACCAGGAAACACAAATCAAACGTCAAAGCTTCACACCTTTCAAAAACTTTATAGGTAAAGCTTCACCAAATGAAAATAAAAGAACGCCACACACAAATATATTGACCTGACGCATCGACGTCGAGTCGGCGTCGATATTTGGCGACCCGTGAGGAGGGTGGGTCCAGGCTTCAAAGTGACACCTGCATTAAAATAACAGATATGCACTAAATAAGGATAGATAGAAGAATAAGTTGGGAAAAAGTAAAGATGTAAATGTCGATTTTCATCCCGACAACGTATTGACAGTGGATTTAGCTGGAGTCGTAAGATTCAATATTATCTTCAATTATTACCACTGTAGGGTTAAAAGAAGTAATTATTTTGAATTAATATAAATTTTAAATTTGTTTATTGTTTCAGCCTTTGACACAAAACAACTCGCCACCATGGGAAGCAGACCTTGAGAAGAATGACATTGACATGCTAAATGGTAAGTCACATCTTTTGGGTTTGTCTGATTGACAAATAAAATATATTTAAAGGTTTTACCCCACATCCCCTATGGCTGCATACCTGATTGGCTATATCAGGGGTGGGGGGGGGGGGACAGTTTAGCCTAACCCTAACATTTCCAGAATCTGATATTTTGATAATCACTTCATTTACTTTTTCAGTTTCTAATCAATGTACATAGTATACAAATATTAACTGCTTTGAGGGGCATGGTTTTAATTATTTCCCCGAGATGATCTCAAAACGATCACTGAGTGGGAATAATTTTAACCATGCCCCGAACAAAAAGCAGTCAATATTCGATTTATATACCGAATATAAAGATTTTTGTCATCTGATTGGTTAAAAGAACCATTTTTAGCCTATAGTCGTGTGTGTAAAGCTTGAGTTACACCAGCGGCGCAAAATATGTTGAGCGGGCCTATTGAAAAATATGCCCTGGTCCTAGTTAAATCCAAGCCCTCACTTTTAACCAATCAGAGGACAGGAATCTATATATGAGGTATATAATCAGTAATGTAGCCGTACTCCGGCAACTGAGTGGTAATTTGACTGAGAATGCGGCTATCGAACCAGTCAAGCATTGTTCTTTGCTTACGCACAATTTTGCGGAAAAATGTAAGATGCATATTGCGTTGTAGTTAAGTAATTATGGCGCGCGACAGGACGCAGAGCAGGATTATACTAAGCACTCACGCAGCATCGGTCCAGGTATAGCGCTCGTGTGGCGCAATCTATTAACTTAGCTGAATTTTAGGGTGCAAATAGACCTGTTTCCTATCTGTACTTTCTTTAATCTATGAATGTAGTATTGTCAAATCAATATTAGTATTTCTTTCTTAAAAATATATAGTTACAATATTACTAATGTGACTCGGTGATGTCATAAAATAAGATATCTGCACTTTTATTTTTACTTGAAATAAAAAATACCACAAGAATACTTGATGCATCTGACGGGTTGATTTGAATTCCTTCATTTCCTTTTACAGAACTAGGAAGTCTTACTACTGCCAACTTGATGGAGAAAATAAAGGGTTTGCAAAATCTGGCCTACCAGTTAGGATTAGAAGAATGTAAGTATGACAATGGTAATATCTTCAATGGTATTGGTGCTCCGTACCTAACTAACAATTTCATAAGAACCACAAGTGCTCATTCCCACCGTACTAGGTCAAGCAATTTCAATTTTATTGTTCCAAGTCATTTTACTACAATGCCATCTTAGACTGGAACGCCCTGCCAGCCACAAATCCAAACCATGAGCAGGAAGGTGGAATTTAAAAAGGCTGTAAAAAATCACCTGGCTGATTGCGCCCTGAAGCAGGAATCTGCAGATTTTATACGTTTGTAGGCTTATTATTGTCCAATGCCATTTTTGTTCTCTGTTACTCCACGTCCATGGCCCGTTTGTTGTTTTAGGACCCCATTGGAAATAAGCCTGCACATGTAGCTGGGCTTTTATGGGCTATCCTGGCCTTGCAACTTTTGGTGTTGTGGTATGCTGGCCGTTCCAGTTTGGGATGGCATTGTGATATGTTATTTATTGAATGTTAAATTATATTTTCATACTCGTGTGCTTTGTTATCTTCTGTATTATGTTGTGATGCCAAATAAAAACTAAACTAAACTAAACCAATGGGGTAAAGGACTTTAGGTACTGGGTTGTCATGAGTAATTTCTGCAAACGATGGCCCATTAAGTTGTGAGTATAAAGATGGTTTCAGAGTAGCTGTCATTGCGGCAAACGACCAAGCTTGTAGTTGCGGCAGACGACTGAGCATTTGCAATTTTTGAGTTGTCGTAATGTAGCACGACACATTTGCCATATTTGCCGAAATGGTCTGTCGCAAGAATGTTGAATTTATTCCAACTCAAAAAAATGTGTCGTTGCGACCATCACGACAAGGTAATCGATATATCGGTTTGTCGCACGACAAGCAGAATTTTACAGATCCGACAAGGTCGAGTTTGTGCTGTTGAAAAAGTTGACGTCACGCTTGTCGTACCACCACACAACCAGGTGACACAACAGGCTACTGTGAAACCAGCTTTAGTGCCAGTGTTTTCTGATGCAGTTAATTAACAAATTAGACAAGATGCCTAAAGGACCGTTCACAAACACTTGTTAGGGGGGCCTGATGCAAAAAGGGGGGGGGGGCCTTTAAAATGTTTCACCCTCGTAAGGAAAAAAATTACCACAAATGTTCCGGTAAAATTTGAGTTTACATGCTTTTCTATGGGGTTGACCACCAATTTTTGTCACAACAATGGGGGCCCCTTAAATTTTTCGAGGTCTAAAAGGGGCCCCGAAAATTTTCCACGATAATTTTTTTTGCATCAGGCCCCCAACAAGTGTTTGTGAACTGTCCCTAATGCCTATTTTTGTGCCAGACATTGAGGCAGAACTCTGGATATTTTAGGTATCAAGTGTGGTGGGAGCACACACCTTCCAGGTGTATCATCCATAACCAGGCCTACATTGTAAAACCATGCCTAAAGAATGCATGATCCTGCGTGTTGCATGTTGTGTTTAGTTGAATATGCGAATGTCCACTGAAAAGTGTCTAGAATCCATAGATACAATAGTAGTAGTAGCAGGAGTAAGCCAAGATTTTAATTCCGGTTTTTATCCCCATCATGGGGGTGGCTGGATTCACCTCACACTCGCAGCAACCACCCTCACTCCCTCCACCTCACCCGATTCAACGCATCCTCCCTCCCTAACCAAACCCTCTTACTCTCCTCCTCCACCCGCATCCTCCAAGTCTTCCTCGGTCGGAAGGATGTTGTTCCATCTTGTTCAGATTATATTCAAAATTACTCTAATTTGGGGGTTGATCTTCCGATTTTGACGATGGTGAGCTCTGTATTTGTTCTTTTATGTCGCTATGGCGTGAATCCAAAATCTGGTTGATTAGGCCACAACTTTGTGCGGCCGGCCGCAACCTGGCGACCGTAGGCTTGAATATGCACCTCTGAATAATTTCAAAACATGTAATTAACATCAATCAATAAACTTGAGGTGATCAATCAAACCTATGGACGCCATTTTAGAAAAATAAGGCTGTGGCCAGGTTGCAGCCGGCTGCACAAAGTTGTGGCTTAATTGTGCTCCAATGCCTTATCCTCATTAAGATCTATGCAGAGAGTCAACTACAAGCTTTCTCAAAGCCTTGTGATTAATTTTGCAATGCAATGAAAACTGTTTCTGTATAGTGAAACTTGAAAATGTTTGTTTCGATTTAGGATCACCATCTGTATTCCATGATTTGTGTTTTTTTATCATTTACAGCTCGAGAGATGACCAGGGGCAAATTTCTCAACATATTAAGTGGATCCAAAAGGAAATAGTCTTGAAGACTGGGCAAGCATCTCATCTACAAATTATCTAACACACATTTGGAACAAGACTAGAAGTTGGAATTTTGCTCCTCGTACTAAGTATTTGATATAATTGAACTTCTTAGAATTCTTAAAGGAACAAACAAAAATAAAATTGAGTAATATAAAAACGAATATGAAACAATGTGAAATATTCACATTGTTTTGGGAGAATTAGACACGACTACATTGAATTTTGCTGCTAAATGTAATTATTTTTTTGTTATCAAATTTTTAATGTGCAGGCCACTTAATTAACAAATATGTGCAAGGAATTTATTCTATTTACTGAATTGTGAATTGATGTAAAGATCATTTTAATCTAATCTTACAAAATGTATCAATTTCAAAAGAGATTTTTAAAGAAAATTGAGCCATGATCAATGCAGCATTGTATAATAATACTGTAATTCAACATTTTATATTGAAAGTTCATGTTGTTGATGTAGTTGTGAGAAAGAAGAAAGAAAAGATAGATATTTAAAAGCTCATATAAATTTTGAGCAAGTTTTTAAAGTTTTTGGCATGTTTATCAAAACTTTCGGCTAATTAAGATTTAACTTTGTATTTTACAACTACCTCTTTCTATGTTATTATTCATATACAGTGAAACCTCGTTAACACAAAAACCCTGATAACACAAAATGGTTGTTTGGTCCCAAGTATTGACTTTCTATGTGAATTCAGTTGGATAACAAAAAATCCTGATAACACAAATTGAAATCATTGGCCTCAGTGATTTTGTGTAAACGAGGTTCTACTGTAGCACATTTGACTTTTGTTCTCCATATTTTCCTCCGAGTGTCATGAACTCAACCATGAATTGGTAGAACGATTTGTTAAAGCTTGCTAAGCTTCTTAAACTGATCTACTTCAGGTTTTTTTGATGTGAAGTTGGCTCTCCAGAACCCAACCGCATGCAAAATAAATTTTTAGTCTAAATCATGAAACCTCCAGTTAACCCTGGCAGGTGCAAAGCAAGGCTTTGTACACCCTGTGGTACATATATTGTATATATGAAGGGGTATCAAAACATTTTAAAATTTACCCAAAAGAAATGGAGCCAGGAACGTAATGTTGTAATACATCTTTGCATATAGTCAATGTGCAAAGTAGAACATTTCTCCCACTTTTAACTGACTGTCTACAGCCCGTTATTGTAGGGATCCTCTCTATTGAATAAATCTGTTTTTATATTTCAATGAAAATCAACATTTTCAGGTCGAACATGTTTCATTACGTCATTGTGACGTTATTCATCGACCGATTTACATAATTTTGATATCAATGGAAAGAGGAAACACTATCCTTTACTATGGTATAAAACAACTAAACTTCGCTAGTATCATTAAAATTTACTGGGTCCTGTAAACTTTCAAATGCAGGGAATTTAAATGTGTTGCATGTCTCAATTTCCTCAATGCAGCTTATGTTTTAAGTGGGTAGGTGGATGACATCAATCACCACCTGTACAGAAAGTAAAATTACTTATGAGACAATTTCTGCACCAAAATGTACATAAAGACGTGTTACTATCCTGACAAAATTTCATTGATGTAGCTCCATCCCTTCTTTTTGATAAATTTGTGAAGATGAATTCTCATGTGGTTTGTCATCATTTGCAATCACCCAATCTCTTTTGTACGGTGTGGGTAATAGGCACAGGTATATAAATGTTATTAGCCATGAAGTGTTATTGTTAATACAAGTCGCATCAAAATGATTGATGTATCCCAAACAATCCTTTATTATGCCTCCGCGAGAGGCATTATGTTTTCTGGTTGTCCGTCCGTCCGTCCGTCCGTCCGTCCGTCCTTCCGTCCGGGCTCGTTTCTCAGAACTGGTGAGGCGTGGAACAATGCAAGTCGGTGGACTGGTGGTAAGGGTTGCTAGTAATTTTCTCTGAAAGTTTCGGCGCAAAATATGCAAATTTAGTCGGTTTTTAAATATGTGTTTTTTTGTGATTTTAGGGACTTAGAAATAATTGGACAAGGAGCATTTGCTAAAATTCCACCCCTTCAAAATTTTAACCCCACCTTATTTTAATGGGCGCATAACATATGCGAAAATTGGCCCGATCGGCCATTTAATTAACGAATACAACGCGTTTTAAGATGGCGCTCTTGCATGTAATCCTTTATAATTTCGTAGATACAAAGGGCAATATCTCCTTAACGGAGCAGAATTTTATTTTATGCATATCTCCGAAACCGCATGCCCTACGTTAATGATATTTGATGCCTGGGTAGACCTAGAGCCAAACTCAATCCATCGACAATTTAAGCGCAAAATATGCTAATTAACTACCTAATTTGCATAATTTATGGATAAAATGGTTTAAATGGCATATTTTACAAACTGTCCACCTTACATTCATGAAATTTGGTGGGTAGGTGGAGATTGAGCTGCGCTTGTGCCAAGTGCAATTTGAGCGCAAAATATGCTAATTAAGTATCTAATTTGCATAATTTATGCATAAAATGTTGCTTATTTTCAACTTTGTCCGATTTCAAAGGTTAAGGTGTCAAATTGTTCGTCATGGACCAGCGATCAAAAGTGTCAATGGTGACCCCGTCGTCCGACCTTTCCCTAGGGGTCAAAGGTCAAAAGAAAGGTCAAATATTCAACTTTGTTCGATTTCAAAGGTTAAGGTTTCAAAATGTTCGTCTTTGACCAGCGATCAAAAGTGTCAATGGTGACCCCATCGTCCGACCTTTCCCTGGAGGTCAAAGGTCAAAAGAAAGGTCAAATTTTCAACTTTGTCCGATTTCATAGGTTAAGGTCTCAAAATGTTCGCCTTGGACCAGCGATCAAAAGTGTCAATTGAGACCCCATCGTCCGACCTTAAACTTGGGGTCAAATGTCAAAAGAAAGGTCAGATTTTCAACTTTGTCCGATTTCGAAGGTTTGGGTCAAAGGTCAAAAGAAAGGTCAAATTCTCAACTTAGTCCGATTACAAAGGTGGAAGGCGGAGGCATCGTGATCGACACTCTGTGTCGAGAACCGCGCGGCCCGAGAACCGCGTATTCTAGTTGCTTCTACTTCTCAAAGGCAGGTATAATTTTCATAAACAAAAATTCTTAAAGATAACATGTCAAATATGCAAGTTACAAGATCAATCTTAATTTAGAACATACTGAAAAGAAAAGAAAAATGGAAACTGAACTCATATGCCCCAATATCAATCATTTTGATACAACTTGACCACTAATTAATCAAAACAAGCTGTTCTAAAAAGGTAATTAAGAGTTGTGTATTTCATCACATAAGGAGAGCAGAGATGCCACTTTTCAGGTTTTAACCTGAAATCAGTTTTTTTAGAAGCTCAAACCATGATTTCAGGTTTTTTTATGATCTCAAATTTACATATTTTCATATATTTTCGGCCCTTTTGGTGTATTTTTCAAGAATCGAGGGAAATGATGATTCTAATGAGTTTGAGTCTTATAGCGTGCATAAATTTTTCAAAATGGCGACTTAAAAATTTCTGGGATTTCACCAACCCCTACACCCCAACTTTGACAGCCTACCCTAACCCCAGTTGCAATTGTTTAGTTCAATAGCAACCAGCTAAAACCGGCAGTTCCCGTGAGTTTTGAGACATTTACTAATTCGAACTATTCTAGATTCCATGGATTCTGATTTTACAAACATCAGAGTGGAAAGTAAAAACCCTTTTCATTCTGGGCAGGAGCACATTGCACCATGTGAACACCAAACAAGTCAGGATGATCAAAAGTGAAAAAGTTTTCTTTACCCAAGTTGAGTAACACATGACATTAACCATTTTTGTACATGTGATTGTGAATCAAGTAAATATCTTCAACAAAAGAATATATAGAGGGTTGAGAGCCACAATGCTGTATTTGCAAGGCAACAATCACTAGAACAAAAGGTTTCAAGACCTAATGATACACTCAAGATGAATGATCTATCGCATATATGTATGAAATCATTCAACTGGAAAGACCCTTTAGGTCTTGAAACCTTTAGTTGGGATTGTTGAAATGCAGGTACAGCCTTGTGGCTATTATCCCTTGACATGTTATCCTTGGTAATCCCAAATTCAGAGACTAAATTTTGGCAACGTCTCTTGATTTTATTTGGGAAAAGTCCAAGATTCTCGTCACTGCTATGTTCCTGAACAACATTTTGAAACATGCAATAGACAGACCCAGAGTCCACACACCACCATGTATTAAG
>JXSR01S028891.1:47363-57949 GCA_000969725.1 Ophiothrix spiculata
CCCCGCAAAGGCAGTGGAAACTATTTATCTTTTCATGATTGAAAAATAGTTAGGATTCACATTTTCCTGAGCATGTGGATTCCTCGTACCCTGAAAAGGTTGTATTCTAAATTGTTTTATATTTTAAGACAAAGAGCACAAAACCAACAAGGTAACACATATTGTTGTAGGTAGATATGTCATCTTTCAAAATAAAATAGAAATAATTATCCAACATTGCAGTTTTAGCTATATGGTGGACAACAATGAAGGTCTTTCTTTGAGGTAACGCGAGTAACAAAAAGACACAATTTTTCTAATATCTTTTTAAAAGATCTCTTGATTTTTATTCCATTCTGAATTTTCCTCATACCCATCATTCTAAATAAGAAAATAATCACAGAAATGTATCATTGATTCCAACAGCAAAAGTACGAATATATGGTCTTGAAATAACATTTGGGTCAAATTAATATAAATGCATGCGAATTCTTCATGGCATTAAAGTCTGAATATCAGCTGATAAAGTAAGGTACTTTTTTAACGTTGTTGCACATTAATTTACTTTGAAAAATTGTATTCTCACTGACTGAGTATGCCCTGCGTATTTAGTTCGAGGCGAGGAGCTCAGAAATGAATTCACAATCGTTAGACAATAATCACAATCTCCGTTTACATTTGATCTTGCTCGAGATACTCAAGCATCAGACCATCTTACCCACCACTTCATCAGTTGAGTGGTATAACATTTTCAACTCTGCACAATTGTAAAACTAAAACTGAATGTTAGTAAATAAAGATCATGCAACAAGAAAAAAGTTGCATTTTCTATTATTGGACATGAAGGAGACATTAAGGGCAGCTACAGTTATGATATTAATAAATAAAATAAGAAACCAAGAGAATTTTTGTCAAGAAAAATGGTCAATTTGATGGTTACAGAAGATCAAATATCAAGACAAACTTTGATTTATATATTTACTAAATATGACACCTACAAAAACGGATATTTTGATGGTATTAAGAGTCGGAGCAGTGTACCTTGGGCTTCTGTAATATGCACCTTTAAAAAAGAGTGATCATGACATTGCTTTTATAAGTCAGATAAGTCAATTCAATTCAGATTTGGTATATGCGTAATTTACTTTTGTTTAAAAAAACATCAGCATCAAATTTCAAGGTAAAGATCACAGTTAAAGGTCAAAGGCCACTCACGACATGAATTTTACCCATATTTCAAAGTTTATACAAATCTACACGTCTACACCTTTTATTCAAATCACTTTAAAATTGGCACACAGGTTTACAGTAATATGCTAAACAATCCTACGATAGTTGTTTTGATATCTTGTGGCCTACTGAATCTATGATCAAAATTATAAACTTTGACTGACGTCAAAATTTGGAATTTGAGCCATAAAACCAATATACAACAAGATATCAAAACAACAACAACTATCATATGAATTTTAAGCATATTAATATAAGCCTTTTTGCCAATTTTTAAGTAATATGGATAGAAGGTGTTCATTAGTATTAAACTTGAAATTTAGGTACAATTTCATCGCAAGTGACCTTTGACCATCAGTTGTGACCTTCAACTTTAAAATTTGATATTCAAAAAAGTATAATAATATGTAAATTACATGCATAATGTATATAACAAGTTTAAATTAAATCTGACATATAATAGTGATGCTATGCTTGTCCTCTTTAAAAAAGATGCATATTACAGAAATCCAAGGTACACTGCCTCCTTTTATTAAAATATGTCGTCACGGGAATATGGTACAACATCACATCAGTGTAATCACGATAATCCCAGGTCAATAAGATTGTTTTAATTAAAAAAAGGTCCTTTCCTGGGAACTAACGAAAACATCTTATGTCTTAGGAATGGCATATTTACTGCAAGTTTTCGCCTACTTGCACAGAATATCAAAATGGTTGGCATACATGACAAGTAAAGTCTATAGATAAAACACGAACCTTTATTAATGATTTAATTTGCATGAATATATTCAAAATGGCGTCAACAGATTACTTCGAAAAGGTGTTTTTCTCGGAAACCTTAAAATGTAATAATGTTTGGACAAATCGATTTTGCCCTAAACTTTGACAGATTGTCATTATGATTGTAGGTCTAATAGTTATTGTTGAATTACATATAATATTGGTTAAATATGCTCTGTTAATTTTGAATGATAATATAATAAACTCGGGCTGTTTTGCCTAATAAAAACGTCTTAACACCATGACTCCGAGTTATTCCATTTTCAGCAATGTTTTGTCTGTTAATATGCCGAATTCTATAAAGTAGCAATTGCTATTTTTATAGCTTTTTCTTGAATTTCTTTTCTTAAAAGCTAGCATTGACTTGCAAGAAAAAGTAATTTCAGTAGTTTTGCGAGCATTATGTGTAGTATTTTGTCATAAAACGGCCTTTCAGCAAGTATTTTGGTTCTTTTGGAGTTCTTTTTATTGACCCTTTTTGTACATTGTCAATCTTTTTTTTCTTTTTTTTTTTGAGGGGGGAGGGGGTGCGACGCCCCTAGCGCACCCCTGTCTACGGGCTTGCTTCTCATGCTTTAAGACATTATATTCCCTCAAGAGAAATTGTCATTGACAAAGGCATAACACATTATGATAGTATAAAAGTATTCATGGAAGTCCATGCATATACACAGTTTCTTGGAGAACATAACGGAATGCGTCATATTCCGATAAGTGCATTAATCTTTAAAAAAAAATCCAAGGTTCTCGACTAAGACTGGAAAGTGGCCCTATGAACGAGGACATCCAAGCCATTCCATTCGGATGTGAATAAAACGTTGCCATTTGGTTGGTCGGATACGTACAGCAGACGCGAAGATTGGTCTGGGAAATAGATTAGTGACTATCGAGTGGTCATCGGTATTGCCTTTAAAAATCTGTGTAAGATAAAGAAAGGGTCTTTTTAATGAAAGATAAGGAAGATATTAATATTTGGACTTTTTTAAGATTGATGTTAGGGTGCACATTCAAAACATCCGGCGCTTGATCGCCCTAAACCGTCGGTTCTGGTAGGTTGAACAATGAATAGCGCCATGCCGGCTGATTTTTGAAGCGGCCCATAACTTGCTGATATGTGTTTTGACCACCATTAGTACTTGCGTTGTGTTGATATGAACCTTACAAAGGTTATTTTCATCATGAGTATATTTTTGCTGTACGTTTTAAGTGCTTGTTGACCATGTAATTCACGGTTCGCTCTGACCTCTGTCTCACGTCTTAACATGCGTAATGACAAAGATATGTAATACTAAGGGATCCTCTCCTAATTGTCCCTTTGAAATCAAAGTGGCCCGTTAAGCTCCCTTTAAACATAATCCCTTAGGAATGTAATGTAATTCTTTATATTTTTGCTTGAAAATTATGGAACCCCTTCTTTTAAACTCCCCGATATCCCTGTAGAATTCATAACTCAAGAGGATTTCCATTTTCCTTTTGATTTTTTTCTTCATTTTTGAAATATTACCAAAAATAGGTCAAAATCCCACTGCTGACACCAAATTTTGGATATTTTTTGACCAATTTTTGACAATATCTCAAAAACTAAGAAAAAAATCGAAAATTTGAAAAAAGCGTTCCTAGATTTTGCTTTCTAGATTCTAAAAAGTAAAATGGTTCGAAATTTCACTAAAGCAAAATTAAGTTAGCTTTCCCGTAAAATTTTGGGCCAAAAATACGTTTTTTGGACCTAAGGCCAAAATGACACATTTTGGTCCAAAAATGACCTCACCATCATGTTCAGTATGCAAATCCGCTTCTAGAAATATATACTTTTGGATTTATTCATCCGTTGCTGAGTTACAGAGCATAAAATATTTCAGAAAACGAAGGGTTGACAGGGCCCTTAACGACCAAAAATAAGTTTAAATGGTGCTTAAAGGGGCATTTAATTTTAAAGGGACAATTTTGAGATGATGCCTAAGTATAGGAAAAGCCTCTCTTTTAACAAACCTTTGCCGGCCCTCCAACTTCGTCAGATACAAATTCCCACATTGTGCCACCTTCAGTGAAGTGCACTTTAAAGTATTTGACCCAACCATGTTCAATTCCTTGAATCTTCAATCCAGTAAGATACTGAGGCTGATCAAGCTGTACTTGTATCCATTGATTTATGTTTTCTCTATGTGTTGACCACCCGGTGTTGTGATTGAGTCTCGCTAGATATGGCGCCCAATCCACATGGACGAAATTGGAAGCTGTAATTTGACTATTTTGAATCCGATTATCCTCCATTCCGATTGGTTGCAAGCATTCTGTATAAAGTTTATTGGAAAAAAAATTAAGACATTGTACATGGCAATAGGCCGAATTCATAAAAGTAGCAAATGCTATTTCTATAATTTATTTCTTGTCTACCATGGTCAGAACTTAATGAACTCTCACCAAAAAGAAAAAGTCTAGTGGCTGTTATGCCAAAAATAGATAAATAGAATTTAAGTAGCAGATATTAGGCCGAATTCATAAAAGTAGCAATTGCTAGTAAGAAAGAGACATTAAGATTAAGAAAAAGCAACAACTAGACTAGACAAAAGATTTAGCCTTAGCAATTGCTTAAAAACATATTCGCGATGTTCAGCTTTGACTAATACCTTTTTCGTGCCTGAAATTGACTCAGACAAGCAAAAGCTACCATACAAATAATAGCCAGGCTAGTTATAAAAGTTAGAAATTGCTTTTTCTACCGCGTGATAGATTTCAGACACAAATGTTACAGCAAGTCAGTTTACATTTTCGGTATCAATTTGTCGCAGTTTTGACAAATAGCATGATTTACATCGTAAATAGTAACGCAGCTCTAGTATACTTCAGTGGGATTTCTTACGCAGCACAAATAGAGCAGAAAACATGAATGTATAGCATTGATAAGCACCTCATATATATAGGCTCTAACTAAAATGTAAGTAATTGCTACATGTTGTAAGCAAAAGGTCAGCTTTTTGAATACAAATGTAAGCAATTACTAACCAGACGAACAAATGATTGGAAGGGATTAGAATTTGCTGCCTTGATAATTGAGAGAGCTTTAGTTAATGCTAGCTTTTAAGAATAGAAATTCAAGAAAAATCTATAGAAAAAGCAATTGCTACTTTTATGAGTTCGGCCTATTGATGTAATATCAAAAACAATCGTCAGACTGGTTAGCTCGATAGCAATCAAATTTCCCCGGTAAAAAAGTAGAATAGGGAGGTCATAATATAGATGTATAGGCATTTGGAGTAAACTTTAATTGCACTTAGTTCCGATATATAAACAACTGACCTGTACATCGATTTACTAAACCCACTCTTGAACACTGCTTCGTACACGAGGTCCCTCTAGGACACTTTGTATAATCACACTGCTGAAACGAAAGAATATCAAAACACTTCAATTAGACGGGAGCATGGCTGAGCGGTTAGAGCACGGGTCTCGTAATACAGAGATTGTGGCACAGCGATATTAATGTATTGATAACGTACCAGAATAATGTTGCGCTAAGAACACATAACAAACAGTCTGCGCACACTCCGAACACACTACAAATAGCTACAATCAGTCAGCGCAAATACCGAACTGATATTCTGGTCTGACCTGGATTAGCCTTTCATCCTTGCAAAGCTCCGGGACAAAGCTGGGCGAATCGATAGAAAACACGTGCGCTAAGCTCTCTTAGCTTGTAAACGATCAAATCAATCAAAAGATTGAATGCCTGTTCCTCTTTACCCGGGGAGGGGTGCGTGGAAGATTACACAGGTATATTGAAAAGATGGGGATAGGCCTATAGGGCATCGAATTCGATCTTGTGCTGTGTGAGTTGCACATAATAGGTTATCAAATTTAACCTGGCATCTTCGGAAAGGGTTTATATCAAATTAATAAAGAATATTTTGGTTGATCATTATAGTGAATTTTAAACAATCAAAAATAATGCTTCTAACATGTCCGAATATGCCTAGGGTGATCACTCCCAATTTACATTCTCTTTTCACTCAGAATAAAATATTCCTCGTATAAGAGTGAAATTTCACTCCTTAAAAGAGAGAATGTCACTCGAATAGAGAGAATTTAACTGGAATAGAGAGAATATACAGAGTGGAATTTTAAAAAATGATGCCTTATGAAGGCAAAATGAAATTCTACTCGTTTACATTACATTAAGATTGAAATTGTTAAAGTGTTATTGGCCTAGTGCTAGTCATGAAACAGTTACATTTTACTATTTTTGTAATAATTATACGTCACCCAAGTTACATTTGGTTTTAAATAATGTGTTTGAAAAGTTCGGCCGCGCATAGTGTAAATAGGTAGGCCTATGACAGATAGTTGTCTTGGATAAGACAGCTTATCGTTTCACTCATTTTTGGTTTATAAACATGACTCAAAGATCACCTTCGAAAACTGGCTCGCATGTGGTTACCCGGGCACAAATATCAGGGCCCCGGCCTCGTTTTACCCAAGAATCCAGCACCCGGCAATCAGTAACAGCTGTTATGTAATATCGTGGTAGCCCTTGAAATGAAATTAGCTCTTTTGTGTGGCATTATCAGTGTAGCGTAATATAATACATTCAAAATATTGATGCTTAATCACTCCATTTTAAACAGGCTGCTTTTAAAGAACAAAGACATTAGCTATTCATGATGATCATTACGATACGCATGAGTACATGGTTTCCGTCTATAATTGTATAAAACTATTTACACACCAGTATTTTGATCTTGCACAGGTCTATTAAATAATGGTAACTTTGCTTTGAGATACGAAAAAGAACGATAAACATCCAATTTAGACGAGCAAAGTTGGCAAAATTGAAAATAAGTTGGCATTTGGCGTTACTGCAAATGTCTTAGGTAAGGTGCCATCAACACTAGAAAACTAGCGGATTATCTGACAAAACTAGCCAAAAAATATAATTTCAGATTAAAAATACCTTTCATTTTCATGAAACTAAATATTTCAATAAAAATACAGGTTTTTAAATATACAGAACTCGCTCAAATTTCAGTCGATTTTCGTCATCTAAGAATATTTCTGTTCAGTAAAGTGCTCTCAATATGTCTCTATGCATGAATAGTGATCGTTTTTCTGCATGAGACAATCGGAAGCCTAGAAAATTATCGTGGATGTTCGGCAAAATTCGGAAATGGTACTGAACCAGTAGGATTGTGAACGGATGGCGTGCTATTATTTTGGCTGTATGAATATCGCTGTGTGTGGGTTCGAGCCCGGGACGGGCGGTTTTCGTCTCCTTGTTTCCTTGGGCAAGAAACTTTACTCTACTTGCTCCGTGGTCGGACAGTCACGTAAAGCCGTGGGTTCCCTGTGCGAATGCTCCTTCATGGGGCGTTGCATACAGTGTATACCTGGTGAGTCTATTCAGCATGTGGTGTGCAAATTAACGAAATTCTGGGCACATTCTTATATGGAAGATGCGTTATCACTTCAGATCGCGGACTATTATTGTACTTATTTGTTTAAATTTTATTATGCAGCCTTTTGAATTCAAATAAAACAACACAGGCTTTTATCTTGAATGTTAAATGCTATTGCACTGCACAGCAATAGCATTTTTACATTCAAGAAAACCATTTAAGGCTCTATGCTCCCGATGCATGGGCGATGCATCGGGAATGCTTCGCGAGTGCATCTTCAAAGCTTCGAATTTGATAGCAAATTGGAAAACAATGATGATGCTCTACTAATGTCTTTGCGATATCGTGGCATTGTCTTGACGATGTCTTGGTGCTTCGAGGTACCTCGATCACGAAAGGTTCTAAAAACCATCGCCGCGACGTCGGCGCGTTATCAGTCCGACGTCGCAGCGATGTTCGTGATGTTCTCCCGAAGCATGTCAGATGTAAACATTAAAGTGGAATATCGTTCTCCCGATGCTTTTGCGATACATATGCGATGCTCTCCCGATGATTTTGTAATGCATCGGGCTCATTCCAGTGAAAACTAAACCTTTTTTGATTTCAAGCAAAAAATCAGCTTTTTTATTCGACCATATGAGCAGTTTTTTCAGTCATACGTTTGTTACTCGGTATGTGAAAAGTATTTTCTAATCAGAAATTTTGAATTTTTTTTCTAACCGTGCATGAATTAGCACATGTTTTCATTCAAAAATGTCACAAACGTTACCAAAAAGTTACACCAAAATGTCACAAACGTTAACATACGTTACCAAACAAAACATTGCATTTAAAGAAATCCTACCACTTTTATGAACTATTTGTAAATATGTTACCAATCATCTGTGAAAAGCGCAAAAAAAAATTTCGATAACGTGTCAGAGAAATTTTACTTTGAAGTCATTTGGAGCAAAAAACCATTTCCGTGTGAGGTCACAAACGTTACCGAACGTTACATGAACTTTATTCAGTATTTTGGAAATTATCTTAATCTTTAAACACCTGCATGTCTTCATCCCGCCAGTGAGCACCATTATCAACAACAAACTCGTTGATATAATATTTATGCTAGGTTCTGTGGCCATTTAAAAGTGACATTTTCCAATGTTTCGGTGACAAACGTTACTTCGGAATCACCCATCGGCGATGCACTCCCGATGAATCGGTGAAGCATCGCGAAAACATCGGGAGCCATTGTGGAAACAGGCCGTAAGATGAAAGTATACGCACCCAAGTATTTTGTGAAGTCTTAAAATAAACCCAACCAGCTTCTGAGACTAAATCATTTGGTAGCGAATCATCACTAGCATCATTGACCTCACACGTCTTTGTCTGCTGATTCCAGTTGACAGACTTGCACGACGCCTCCAGATTGCACGTGCGTTCACATATCAAACGATTTCGTGCAGTTGAGGAGGATATTCTGTGGTTACTAAATCTCGAGTTGTCCTTAAAGACATATTGTTTATGCCTGCAATTTTCAGAAACGGCTCCTTTAAGATAAAAGAGACACATTATACAGTCACATATTTTTGAAATAAAGAAACAAAATTCCAAGATTCAAGATTTATTATATTTTATTTCTGTTAGTGGCTCATGGCCAAATTACAAGAAATATTACATCATATAACAAAATATAGAACATCAGGATTGCACACTTGAAAATATTATATTACATATAGTTTATGCTATACTTAAAAATGATGAAAACATTGAAGAGACAATAGAACTTACACTTTATATAATATGAAATTAAAATATAACTTGTACATGTATAAATAAAGCTAAAAATAAATTTCATGTGGGGCAAACAGTTGAAAAATTCAATCAACGGGAAAGATGAAACATGATCAAAGTGACCAGGTGAGTTGAAAGCCTGGTAGAGCACAAAAACCTCCATCTAAAAGTGACCTCTTCCTTTACTCACCTTCATCAGGGGTGGAGGGTTGACTGGTTTTAGCCTAAAACCAGTCAACCCTCCACTCCTGTGAAAACCAGTCAACCCCCCACCCCTGTTGAGGGTGAGTAAAGGAAGAAGGAATTGCAAATTGGGAGAAATTATTGCACATTTAGCAAAAAAGCACATTGCACATTTTCCAAGTGTGGTTGCTTGAAAAAAAAAACATTAGCATTGTTTCAAAGTAAAAAAGATGGTTTTAAATTTTTTACGTTATTTAAAAGTTCGTTCTTTTTTATGCCTACCTGATATTTGGTAAAATTGGAAGATAAAACAATATGTTATAATCCAGTTTTGAATCGAAGTCATCGCTATCTGTGAATGTCCCATGTTGAATATACGAAACAGTGTTTTGCCAACAGCAGCACGATAAATTAGATTATTTTTTTCATACCATAGCGTGCGTATTTCCATTAAATATTGAAAAACGATGGCAGTGAGTTTATCTTACGAATGGATTAGTTTGTCAAAGAGGAAGACAAATATTCTGAAAATAAAACAGAAATCCGAATGTAACGGATACGACTTACTAGATTTAGGCATGAGGGGTTTCTATACGAAAATTTCAATCAAATATATAAAACAATATTTTTACTCTTCTTGAAAAGTAATGAACGTTTTCTAGTTTTAAACATTATAATTTTATAACCCCATACTGTATTCAGATTTTAATGTTTTTGCAATAGGTATTATAATGTTACCTAAATAGTGGACAATACCAAACACTTAAGTACTTTTTAGAATTTGGAAATTAATGTAAAGGTTTGGTTTGTTTCTTCATATTTTTGATTCTCATTTTATGGCTTGAAATATTGCCAAAATAGGTCAAAAAGTGGACATTTTTGCCAATTTTTGTGGCAAAAAAATCAGCATTTATATAAACAATTGTCCTAGAATTCTCTTCAGATGTCTTTCGTTCGATGTTACAAAGTCAAATGATATGATATTATTTTATGTGCATACGACCCACATGCAAGATGTAGGGCTTACTCATAGTATCCTTAAAAACGCTTACCTTACACAAATCATCTTCACGTTACAGTCTTTGTTGAAGATCGTTCGGTAATTATGACAAACAGAGGTAGGTGATGATGAATTAAATAATAATTCAATAAGCTGTTTTCGTTTACAGAAGAACAAAAAGGTCATTTGCTTTCCTTCAGAAACAAAACGTCTTCAACACCAATCACTGCAGATAGGTTTTGTGT
>JXSR01S028891.1:107463-120388 GCA_000969725.1 Ophiothrix spiculata
AATAATAATTTTGAACATAAAAGTGTTTTACAAGATACTCTGAGGCCATTATAATGAAAATGTAGTATTTTGGTGGGAATTTTGGCGGCCATTTTGGATTTATGCTAATTAGCATACTTCCCGGTGTCGAATTTTGGATATAATGTTCAATGGGGCCATACAAACAAGTTAAAACAAAAAAACCTTCTGTTGCAATTTGTTCCAGGTTCATCCATAAGTTTACTGGACTAATGTAAATTATCTCCATGCGAAATTGACCTCATTCAAACCTATCGCTATTATTTGCGACGAATATCATTTGCGATGTATAGATTTTATACGCGATGGTCACAACCCGCCGTACGTGCACTTAAATGCAAAATCGTACGAACCGTACGTTATAAGCACCAACTCCTTACCGATTTTGGAGCACGCAGACACGACGTAGCAATTTTAGCCCAGGAGGACTCTCTCTGCGTTCTTGCTACGTTTTTACTACCTGTACGATGGACGTACGTGCCATGCACGACCAAAGTACATACAACGCACGAATTTCTGGAATCTTTTATATTTTTGGCAGTCACGTCTTATACCAACAATGAACACGTGCGTGCTCCACTTGATATATGTACGTGCTCCGTACTTTCTATATGCCCTTAACCAGTTCAACAGTTCATTGAGCACCCAGAACCTACGTTCACTGTACATAGGTGGTAAAAATATATTGTAAGAATGCAGAGAAAGGTTTTCATGGACTACGTACCGAGTAAACACATAAACACTGATTTGTGCAGAACATATACAGGTGTCCACATTTTACCTCCAAAATGCCGAAGATCGGGTAAGGAAGGATTCAGCTGCAGGTGTAGCTCCAAACATGGCAACAACAGTGGTTATCACCAACTTTTAAGAGGCCTCAAAGAATCAACCGATAGATGAAAGAGCCGAAGAGGAAAGGAGAGCGTGATTAGTCGGATCATGATCAATATTTAACATATGACGCGTGACGTATGACGCGTGGAAAAAATATTAAGTTAAGTTCAGCTGAGATACGTCAGTATGTTAATTTTTTCTCTTAATGTACATGCAAAATTCGTTATATGTCACTATGTAAAATTAACGACGAATTATTAAATAAAACCACACACCTTTGGCCTTTGGTAATTCGAGGAGTCTATTGAGCCCTAGTTTGGATCGATTGGGATATATCCGAATAAGTCACCCTTGGATTCACGATCTAGCATTTGAAACAACGTTTCGTACCGTCCAAACTGCCTCCCCCTTTCACACCGTAGGCAAACACTGGGGGCGAACCCATTATCGCCTTCATCGGCGTTACTTTTCCTTTCCCTCTCCCGTATCAAAATAATCAACTCTCTAAACCTTAGAGACTCAAATCTATCCTTATTAAATGAAAAAAAAAAGACATTTTAGATTTGAAAGTAAGTCTGTTGGATTAAGTCTTAAGTCTCTCGTGTGCTTATTAATTTCTTTCCTTTCTAAGTCATTTGTCTATTTATTTTTCAATCTACAGAACTTATCTGAAATAGGTCCTTTTGACTGACTTTTTTAAATTTCGAAAACTTTAAAAAGTCTATAAGACTTAAAAATACGTCTCAGGATTTAAGAGAGAATACACATCGTGACGTCTCAGGATTTCAGAGAGAATGCATATCGTGATCATGCATTGTTGCTTGAAGTTGTTCTTGCAGAATCAGAACCCGGAGTCTGTGCAGTAGAATTGGGGACATTCAAATACAGCAGACGCTGGGACAGGTCTTACTTGATGTAGTTTTTTTCGACATTTTGAGGAAACTCTTGTCTTACATTCAAGGCACGCACGTACAACGTGCGTGTAAAGTCAACGTGCGTGTAAGTAAGGATGTCGTATATGTAAGATTAAGGACGCCGTATGTGTAAGATTACTCTGTTAATGTGCTTAGACCTTACTCAAGAATAAGCGCACTATAAAAATGTCTCCGTACGATAGCGTGGCAATCACAGGGAGTTCGTGCGTTTTATTTAAGCACTTTGTAAGCACTTACAACGCACCGACAACGTGCACAACGATCACGGCTACTTACATCGTACTTAAACTGTGCTCACACCGTACGAATGACGTGCGAGATGCACGACCTCCCTACGTTTGCCACGTCCTCCCCACGAAACTGGCCTCTCAAAAATACGAATCGAAAGCTCGCTATCTTGTTGGTTACTGCAGCATCCAGTGTTCAAACATGGGACCTTATGGAAGTGATTTCTCGCCCAAAAAATATGGTCAAGGGGAATCGATTTGTTTTCCGAATTGAGATCAGATAAACTTATTTTTTTTTGCACCCAAAAGTATGACACAATACACGTTTGAGTTGAAATAACTCAGTTTTAAAATAATAAATATCCATTTTAGCTTAATAAATTTCTTTTTACGAACGTTAGAACATTACATACTGTTTTTGTATTTTATATTATAAATCCCGATTTCCCTTAATTATATATTTTTTATCATTTAATAGACATGAATACTGAAAGCTGATTGGTTAACAGCCACATAATATACTGGTATTGCATAGTTGCAATAACACTTAACATATTATGTTATGTATACGTACCTCTGGGTATATTGCTCATTTCAATCTTTTTATGCTCTTTTACATCTTTTACGCAATAGACCATATCTATAATTGACATAATCCCGCCGTTGATGGGGTAAATCCACAGAATCGGACGGGGAACTGAACTTAAGAGTGAGATCAAGTAGTGTATTTAACTATTTATCATACTTGGCCTCGTTCTGATGTCCGATTCCCCGCCCGATTATGTGGATTTACCCCATCAACGACGGGAGTATGTCAATTATAGATATGGTCTATTTATTCTGTATTGCGTGGTTATATTGCGTATGTACTCTTCTTCACCTTATGTGTTCTTTTACATCTTGCAAAATATATGTTGTGTTACGTGGTTATATTGCATAGACTTCTTCACCTTATATGTGTTCCTTTACGTCTTGCGCAATATATTCTGTATTGCGTATAACAAGCACCGGCATTGCGTATACTGCAATAACTCTTGATTGTTTTAGTTTATCATATTACCCCTGTTTGTACTTACGCAATACGGACGATATCTATACAAATCTATATCTTCAGCACCCAACTGTATTGTTGGGAGCTGTATCACATTCAGCCATCGTTCTCATTTGTGATGACTCACTCCGAAAAGGGGGACTTTGCGACTGAACGCTTTTCAAGAAACAGGTGAAAATAGGCAGCAAAAAATCAAGAAAATAATAAGAATTTCCAGCAGATTTTCTGTTGTGAAATTTGATCGCCATGATCAATTTCAACAAGTAAGGTGTCATTTTAAAGCTTAGAAAATGCTGCAACAGATGAAATGATAAAATCAAAATCGATATATCTGCAAAGTCCCCCCTTTCGGCGTGAGCAATCACATTTGATACAGCACTCAAACATATCTCCCCGTATTGCGTGAACAAACAGGGGGTAACTATATAATAGTATTCGGATGTAATCAGGCTAATGATATTAAAATACCACGTACTGGGAAAGTGTATTTCGACAAACTCGTATCGCTTTTTGATATTAAATGCGCTGGTACAAACCAACATCAAAACATGCATCCAAAGGATGTATAGCTGATATATACAATGATTTTTTATTCATGATTCTAATACTGATATTTTTTGAAACAAATATACAAAAATATCGGAGATTAATCAAAAAGCATTTCCATATTTAACAACATAGCATTAGAAAACCTTACACAGATTTGAATAACTATACACAGGTTTTAGCAAGGGATACCACATAACCATCCTGGACAGGTCTCGAGACTTGTAACATGGACCTGCTGCTTTGGGTATAGGTTTTATAGGGTATCAATTAGGCTGTTCAGTGACAGTCTCTGACAGAAAATCACAAAGAATGGTTGAATTGATGATTGTGGTGTATACATTGCCAATAGAAACATGCATCAAATACCCAAACACTTCTTATAATGGTTTTAATGGCGTACAGTTAATGTTTGCTCCATTTTTGTAATAATTATTTCATCACATCTGCGTATGGGCTCAGACCCGGGGTCATAGTATATGACAGATAGTATATTTATTTGAACAGGTATGTTCTCGGATAGGATACGATATCCAATCGATATGAAAGATCCATGGTCTCAGATAGGTATCCCCGGGAGGGTATCATTTCACTCAAGTTTTTTTGCCAATTTTTAGTCTCACATAGTGTCACCTTCGGAACCTGCCAGATATGGGTGGTTACCCTCTCTAATCGACCGGTCGGACCTTATTTGGACGTACTGCCTACTATTAAACTACCTTGAGATTTGGTGAGTTCATACATCAATATAAGGATTTTATCACGGTTGTTTGATGCAAATGCTGGCTGAATTTAGCAGAAAAAGGATTATCACAAACCCCAGATGTTTATTTACTAATAATCTTCTGCATATCACCCGAGCAAATAACCTTTACAGTTACAATCAGTTATTCAACATCATGTTCAACCTACAATTGCATCAAAGGAACAATCGTCCCTAGGCTTCAGAGATGAAAAATATACACATGCTTAAAGGAACTCCTACCATATGTCTAAATCCAATGAAAATTTGAACTTCTTTTTATACTTCATCAGCCTATATAGTTATATATATTGCTTTTCATCCTTTTTCTCTTCTTTCCACATACGTTGTACCATGAGGACTAAGAAAAAGTCGACGAATTCAAAAAGCGTGATTATGCTCATTCCACAGAGAAGGCCCAATGTTCCTCCGATGTCGCCTGTATCAAAATCGATTAGGATAAAAATGTGATAAGGCTATAATATACGTTGTCATTATTCTTATCGATACGTCCGTTCCAGTGCCTCCTTGGTTCATAAATTAATTGTTTAATGATTAGCCTTCATTGTTCCAACCGCCAGCCCCTCTTTCCCTAACGGATTTTAGTAGTGACTATATAAGACTAGTCGTGTATACAGATACCAAAATATTATGTACAAGACCGTCTATATAATAGTAGAGTTACGTAAAATTAAGAGCAGTCGTATCTTTTTCGTTCAGTTAGTCTAAAAAGTATAAGGATATATGAATAGAAGCACCTATAGTGTGTAGCGGCAACGCCACTGTATAGTAAGTTCAGACTTTTATCCAATCTGGGAGCGTAGCGTCTTAGGTAAGAACTAATAGGGCATAAAAGCAGAGCTGAGGAAGCGGTAGCGACGAAGCGATGGGGCTGACCAAGGACTAACCTTCCTCTGTAGGTCCAATTTTATTTAGAAAAATTAAGGACTAATCATCCTCTGTAGGTCCAATTTTAGTCTTGTAAATAGTGATTTGCTAGTTACGCGAAAGACGGTCTTGTACATATACTTTAAGCTCGAATATTTTCTTCACCTCTTCCCATTTAGCCATACTGAGTCAAAACTGCCTTGGATTAGGCGTGTATTGGTAAACAGATAACAGCTTTAGCGTACTTTCTTGCTCTTTTTTACAATACGAGAACTATACGCAAACGTCATTAAGGTAATTTCTTCATATCTTGAAAAGTAAGCCGGGGACTATATGTTTTGTTAGATTTTTCCAAAAGATCTTTATTACACATTAATAATTATGTAAATTTGATACAAATTCATTTAACAAAAGTACATGTGAAATAACAAAATAACTTTGACTGTATTAAGCTTACTTTGAAGGCTAGGCAATGAATACGTTTCAACCTCATCGACTTGGACATAGCTGATTTCCTCAAAATAAATTGTCATCCGAAGAAGATTTTTCCTGTAATAAAAGAAGGTCTGTTTGTAAATAAACTTGCCTGGAGACTACATATGAATTCAAAACGGCTTGCGGCTCATTGTTGCAGGTTATTCTCGAGAGTAGGCCTGGCGCTAAAATCCTGGTACCCGCCCGTCATGAGCTTACCGGTACAAAATCTGCCGACCGATTACCCGAACTGGACAATAAAATCATTGAATTTTGAATAGAAATTTTGCGTTCAACAATTTATGATAAAATCATCAAGTAAACATGTGATAAATCATGACCACGATCGGCGAAAATTCAAATTTCAGGGTGTAATTAAGACATCATATGGTCGTAGTAGACCCCTCAAACGTCCCGTTCTAAAATTGCAGATGAAATTATCAATACGGTCGGGTAGCTATATTTTTTCCGTAGTCAACATTTGCTATGGGCCCCATACATAGCAGTATATTCAGTTTTCAGACTTTGGTATTTTTAACTTTTAAAATAACGGAAAAAGTTGTATTTTATTTCATATGAAGCAGTAATGGGTTTCGAACCACTGACACATGATTATGAAGCGCTTGATTTATCCACTAGATTACCGAGGATTGAGGTGGCAGAAATCGGTTTTTAAACCCCAATAAACTTAACGGAATAAATCGATAATACTGTTATATTGATGTGATACACATAATAGATATTAACTGATTAATATCAATGTAATCTACAATCAAAAACGAACTGTGTATGTGGTTATGATGTCCCTATACAAATCCGATTGACTACGGAAAATAATATAGCGGTCGGCTACCCGGGTAGCTATGTTATTTTCCGTCGTCAAGATTTGTATAGGTACATCATAGTAACATACACAGTTCGTTATCGATTGCAGATTATATTACTATTAATCAGTTAATGTCTATTATGTGTATCACATCAATATAACAGTATTTTCGATTTATTCCGTTTGGTTTATTGGGGTTTGAAAACCGATTTCTGGCAACTCAATCCTCGGTAGTCTAGTGGTTATATCAAGAGGTTCAGAATCATGTGTCCCTGGTTCGAGTCCCATTACTGCTTAATATTAAATAAAATACAACTTTTTCCGTTATTTTAAAGGTTAAAAAATATCAAAGTCCGACCGAAAAATAAGTCCGTATACCAGGGTAGCAAATTACCCGAAAAGTCCCAGGCCTACTCGAGAGTATGATCCTCTTCATCTTCATAAAGCACTGTCTTAATGATATCATGCATGTGCTTGTGCTTAAAAACTTCATAAGAACGGAATTAATAAATATTCGACTAAAATACGCAGCAGCCATCTTTAATAGTTCCTTGCGTTGCAAAATGTTTCCTGTTTGATAAATTTAAATGAAACTTGCTTATCTTATTGACTAAAACAATTTGCAATTATTCCGTGCGCAAGAAATGGTCCAAATATGTGAAATTTGTACCCCTCTATAGAATAGTAGGGATTGGCTTGTGATCCGAAGGTAGCCTATATGAACTGCCTCCTCCGATTTTGCCAGCGGAAGTTAACATCATCTTGTCGTAACTTAGTCTGGAGGGGGAGTAAGAATTGAGAGCGGTGTAGCGGGCAGGCGACTCGTGTGAATTTTGAACCATTAAATTTTGGAAATTTTTGATTATGAATTGTCAGAATATAGGCCGGGTTGACACCAGGTGCGCAATGCACCACTGTAAGAGCGATAGAAGCCCACGTATTGCAACGTTAACAAGGACACTATAGTTTAGAATGAGAGACAGACTTATAGAATGTGTGCTTTGCTTCTCACTACAAAAATAATAAACTCATTTTATTCACCTCTTTATTTACAATGAGATCTTGAATATGAATATGCTTTGTTTTTACTGCCATTCAGTGTGCATGAGCAGAATGGGACAAGGTTTTTAAGAATAAGTTTTTAAAATATTTAGTGTCAGAAATGGTAAAAGAAAAGGATAAAATAATGCAAGTTTAAACTCGTATATAACACAATAGTCCATTATACATTATCATGATAAAGTACTCAATAAGGTTACATGGTGGCAAACAAAAATTATTGCAGCATTTGTGCTGTATATTTAGTATACAACACCATATTTTATATGGCTAACTAAACGCCATGTCTCCCATACAAAATAATATTATCCTCCCCACACATCATCACCCAACCACTGATACAACATCTGATCATACTACGGTAGTTCAACATCTGGTCACATCACGGTAGTACATCATCTGATCACATCACGGTAGTTCTACATCTGATCACATCACGGTAGTTCATCATCGGATCACATCACGGTAGTTCTACATCTGATCATGTCACATCACGGTAGTTCTACATCTGATCACATCACGGTAGTTCTACATCTGATCACATCACGGTAGTTCACCATCTGATCACATCACGGTAGTTCTACATCTGATCACATCACGGTAGTACATCATCTGATCACATCACGGTAGTTCTACATCTGATCACATCACGGTAGTTCTACATCTGATCACATCACGGTAGTACATCATCTGATCACATCACGGTAGTACAGGCCCAACCACCCCGGTTTACATCAGTTTAAATAAATTAAACATAATTTTTGTGAGCCACCCTGTGCACATGAAAATTTTTCAATATATTGTTGAGCCACCCTGTATGTTTCTCAAGCATAAAATATTTTAGTATATTTTTGAGCCACCCTGTATGTTTCTCAAGCATAAAATATTTTAACACATTTTTGAGCCACCCTGTATGTTTTTCAAGCACAAAATATTGCAACAAATTTTTGAGCCAACCTGTATGTTTCTCAAGCATAAAATATTTCAACACACTTTTGAGCCACCCTGTATGTTTCTCAAGCATAAAATATTTCAACACATTTTTGCGTTTACTGACTTTTGACAGAAATTGTGAACTACAAAAAAAATGTCATATCTTCACACAATAATATTATGATGATGATGGGTGCAAAATTAGAGGAGGGGGGTGGGGGGTAAATTAATCAAGCATAATTTCTCTGAGCAATTGACACAAACATGGGACCTCTAAAAAGAGCAAAAAGAGGCCCAAAAATTACTGGGAAAAATCGAGCAAAATCACACCCGGCATTGGAAAGAATTATCTACACATTAATATCAAAATCGGAAACATACGGGCATTTTTCGTGGTAATTTTTGGGACCATTTTCATTTTACACGTAATCTCTATGGAGAATTCATTTTCCGACTAAAAATGGCTAAAACTTGGCCAAAATTCATCCAATCGACCCCAAACTTTTTAACGAGTCCGCTTTTAACATCGGTTAATTGGAATATGAAAGAAATTTAGAATGAATTTGAATAACATTTGAGATACGCCAATTTTGAACATTGCATCACCTCAAACCCACGTGCGATTCTCAAAGTCAAAAGAAAATCGATGATTTTTGGTACTAAATCTCAACCAATCTTACTGAAACTTCCTCCGAGTGTGCTCTAGATGTTACTTAATCCAAATCTACAAAAAGATTTGAGAAATTCTGCAAAAAAAAGTAAATTTTGCCGCAGCAATTACAAGGCCTTACCTGTCATCCGGTGTGCATGAGCAGAATGGACGATCAGGATGAAAACGAGACGCAGGGAAGGAAAAATTTGGCGTGGAGCGCTCTGATTGGCCAGAGGTTACGTCATGGCCAAGATTAACTTACTAAAGTAAACTGTTTAAGGCTGCCGGACACAAAATTTAAGAAATAAAAAAGGGGGTCTATCACTCCATTTTGCACCACCTCATCAAATTATTAAAATATCACTATAAGAGATGCGATCCGCTTCAGCGGCAAACTTCAGTTAAATAACCTATGGAACAATCGTTTGCTATAGATTTGACTCTTTGGTGCTATCTGAAAAAGGTGTAATCTTGAAATTGTGTTATAGATCACCCATAAAGAAACAATTTTTCTCTCATGAATTTCCTATAAGTTTGATACTTACTGAAAAAATTAGGGTCTATTTGGTTTGGACAGACAATAATGGTAACATCCTCAAACCTTTGATTTACAATCATAATTCTCAGGTTTATGTGTTTAGTCTAAAATAATGATTTAAACACGTTTTTCTGCCCAATAAGCTTGTAGGGTTTCACTTAAGTCAACAATCATTTGACACGTTGGCAAATTGGTGGTTTTTACCAATTCAGAACCGATAAGGTAAATACTAGTAATCGGTCCCGATTCAGAACCCACCGATTAATCGATATAACAGTCTGATTGGCCATTATGGCCTACTCTACCTTCCGAACACAATATTAGCAAAGCATTAAAACACACTTACCTAAGAGTTTCTGTGTTATTAAATCTGTTTGGATAAGATTTTATCAAGTTTTTTTGAACTGGTATAGATGGCCAAAAGCTAGACGACAACCGCCCTTCGTATACGTCATTAGAACACGGTATTGGACAGTCATTGCATTTGATGCTGCTAGAATTCTCTGTGAGAATGAAATCAATAAATTTATAAAGAAAATGGATCGGGCCACATTCTGCACATTACACACAAAATATTTACTGACTCAATTGACTCGTTTTGCCTTATTTTACGTGAGTCATGTACATATTGACTCAGTTATGACTCAGTTATGAGTCAAATTTCAGGTGACTCAGTATGATGATACCATATTGACTCACTTGTTGGAGAATTGTGAGTCAATAAAGACTTTTGACTCATTTACATAAATTACTGAGTCAAATACGAAATTTGAAAACGAGGCTGTGGGTCGGCCATTTTCTTGAACATGCATGATCGGTGACGAAAGCGTTTGTTAGTGGTTATTGACACAAAATTGTCATTTCTGTGAGCACTTTTTTGGCATTTAACACTGTCAGAAGTAACATGTGGAACTTCTGGAGCTGACATCAAGCTACAAGTATAAATTACTACATTAAGCAGTGATTTTATATGGAGTTAGCTTACAATATTGGACCATTTAGTCCATTGTTGTTTTACTGCCGTAAGCTTAGCCTAAGCTTAACCTCTTGGACTCGGAATTTGACTCTGAATTATAGTGTCTACTAAGTTAGTGTCTATTATATTGATGATGGGTAATATTGTGTCTACAGTCACCAACACCTTTCGGATATCATCCTCCATATTTGTGCACAAAGAGAATAAGTCAATAATGAGTGAGTCAAATGACCTGCATTATCTTTAATCTGAGTCTTTTGACTCATTTTACACAAGCAAGTGCGTCACTACCGAGACAAAGTGATGACCCATTAAGGTAATGAAGTTGAGTCTTCTGATTCAACTGGACTTGATCGGAGTCATTTGACTCATCACATCTGAGTCACATCACTCACTACAGTGACTCAGTTAGCATACAAAGTGCATCACTACAGAGACAAATAAAAGACTCACGTATCTGAGTCACCTGAATCAGTAAATATGTTGTGTGTAGGTTACCTTGACGAATAAAAATTTTCAGTTATGTTTTAAATTTCTCGAAAACGGTAAATCCGACTACTAAGAAACTTGGTGTGAATGTATATGTCTATCTACAAGTTGTCGGAATGGAATTTGAAAAAAATTAAGCGTTTTTGAGAAATGTACACGCAAGGTGACTTGTCAAATGCAAGATAGCTGTCGATACCATGGCAACACAGAAAAATATTGTATTTTCAGTGACAAAATTTCTAAACGTTTATACATCTATGCCAAGTATCAAGACAAATGGGTAAAAAAATCTAGAAAATAACTTGCTGTGTGCTAGTGAGACCTTCAATTTCCCTTTGTTTTTAATAATGTAAATGTGAAAAAGCAAAAAATTTTGCGTGCTTCGCGCGAATTTTAATGTATTATATCAATATTCAGTCAAAATTTGCCAAGTTTTGCGCAAATTTCAAGATTTTTAATTTTTTTTAGCTAAAATTGAAAAAAAAAACCTGATGGTTTTGCCCCCCCCCCCCCCCTAAAAAAATCCTGGGCACGCCACTGTTTTCAATGCCACTTGGAGGGTTGTTTTGGGCATGGATAAGACTTAAAAGATGTTCGTTTGCCCAAACCCGACCGACCATGCAAAATCTTACCCGACCGACTGCCCGAAGAAATTCAATAATAAAAATTCGCATAATCTCATGCATATATTATGTTTTAAGAACATGGCAATTTCTTGGGGTTTTTTTCTTCAAAATATGTCACGCTATAATGTTACTTTAAATTTAAATTAGTGTAAACTTACTTTCTTCTGGAATTGAACACAGCAACATATCATCTGGTAAGCACAATCTTACGTTGAGGGCTGAAAAGTAAATGTTAAAAATGATCGGATGTTGCGATATCTTCATTTGAACGGCATGAATAGCGCAAATGTTAAATTCTAATTTGTATTTACAATCTCTCGTTTCAAGACTGTTACAAATTTTCATTTAGGGCCAAAACATAGTCGGCCTTCAATTAAAATTTTCGCTACAAAAGGGTGCACACCACTAATTAAAATACCGTACCTATTGTTTTATATGCAAAGATGCCATGATATTTGGCCTACAATTTCACAACCAATGCATTAAAACCTTTAATATTCTAAAATAAAATAAAATTTAAAATCTTTTTCGATTGTCTGGCTCATGCAAGATATCACTGAAATCGTAAATGTCACTCTATGACACATTACCGTATCTCGTTAAATTGCTAAACAACCTCCATAAACATGCTGACAAACCTTCCAGTATATCCAGAATTATCATTACTGATTTCAGCAAAGCTTTTGATCGTGTAAACCATACCGTTGCAATTCCAAAGTTAATCAGTATGGGGGCTAGGCCTGCAGTTATCCCTTGCATATGAGATTTTCTTGCCAACAGGTCTCAGTGTGTCAGGTATCTTGGCAATTTATCTCCTTGGCTTGAGCTGTCTGGAGGTGTACCACAAGGTACACAGGTACAGCTACTTTTGTTGCACAAGTGAACGATGCTGCCGTTACGTTTGATACAAATAAGCTGACGCTCAAATATGTTGATGATCTCACTATCGTTGAAAATACTTTTCATCATAAAACATCAACGATTCAAAACAACCTCAATGAGTTCGGTGAATGGGCACACTGTAAACTAAAACTCGTCAGTTATATGCTTGACTAGCTTTAAACTAGTCGGTCTACCATGTCAAGCATGCTTGACTAGTTTATTCTAGTCG